>JAYMFT010000039.1:115209-127671 GCA_038088735.1 Panulirus argus | reverse complement strand
ATATTGTGTGTGTGTGTGTGTGTGTGTGTGCGTGCGTGTGTGTGAATGCTGCCTTTCTTTGTGTTTTCATGGCGCAGCAAGCCTAAGCCAGTTACTCATTTTATCACCCAGCCCCAAGGGAGAGATGAACAGCCGGATTAACCGAGCAACGACTTCCATGGCTACACTTGCAAATTTGCTACATCCACGTACTCACGGTTCCGCTACACCTATGGCTCCACCACACTAGTAAATCTATCGCACATACAAATTCTTGGATCTGTTAACATTAGATGCAGTACGTCAATAGATTCGTTCCACCATTGGATACACCGACGAATCCACCACACCAAAATCACTGCCCCTGGAAATCCACTTCATCCACATGTTTATTGTATCTGCAAATCCACTTCATCCGTAGATTCCCATCCAGAAAGCTATGATGATCCACAAGTCCACTACATTTACATTGCTTAAGTACGTACATTATACACTCAGAGCCAGTGTATCCATAGATTCAATATTCCCGCAAATCCACTCCCCCACCGTCACCAGAAATCCACTCCACATAAATCCCTGTACACCACCCTCCCTCCTACAAATCCACTACACCCACAGATCCACAAATCAGCCACACTCGCGGGCCCACCACACCCCGAGTTGTAACACAATCAATGCGGCCGCCTGACTGTAATTGGTACTATTAACAAAACCAACACACACACGCGGTCGTCTGATTGTCGCGAGGGAACCAATCCTTCCCACCGAAGGGGACGCCGCCGAGGGGAGTCGTTCATCCGTGGCCCATGGAGGCTTGTAGCTATCGCCCGACCCGTACCCGTTTTATTTTGCTTCACAGCGGTGGGAGCCTCGAGCTGCCTTGACGGCTGTGTGTATCTAAGAGATGTGGAGGATGTCTAATTCATGCGTGTGACGAGGATCAAGTGAAGGAATGGTTGCCGTATGTCGGAACGGTCTAGAAAGAAAGAAAAGGCAGAGTCCTTGCGCTTCGTTGATCACCGTCAGTTTTGGCGCCAAATCTGGGTTGAACGACGCCTGAGACCCTTCGTACGATTGTATGATCGTGGCTTTGTTGGCAGATGGAACGGATACGTAGTGATTACTGTTTAGTGCATTGTTATTTGGTTAACATCAGAAAGACGTGGAGTAAATATTCACAGGCTTAGGCGGATCGAGAGATGTCGGTAGAGAAGGGAGAGTAGGAGAAAAGATAAATACAAAGACCGAGTTGATATGCAAGGATGCGGACAAACCCGATGCTTGACTCACAGCGCGTCTGGGAACGACAAGCGGAAGGTTTCTGGGACAAAGAAGAAGAAAATAAGGAATTACGCCGGGAATCGGACAAATTCCTTCCCGGGAGCATGAGGGGAGAGGGAATTCTAAAATGCTACCGATCCCGACAAAGAATGAGTAGAATTTTAATGGAGTTAACGCTGTAAAAAGACCCGACTAACAGGATTTATTGGGAACGGGACCTCACTGGTTAAGATCTTACTGCCAACCATTTTAAAACAGGAAATGTAAACTGAAAATAGTGTGTGCAGTAAGAATTACTTTTGCCGTAAACCTCCGCAGTTATGTATTGAGAAAACTGATGAAAATATTATCGATAACTAGCTAACTTAAAAAATGCTCGTAGACCATACTGAAATATTTGTGTCTTTTTTTCCTTCATTCACAATGATCTGTGAGTTTCAGATCTCTTCCTCTATTACAAACAGCCTCTAAAGAACCCAGTGGTCTGTTGCTATTTGAATTCCTTTGCCTTCCTTTCAGTTGCTTGCTAACCAGTAAGGCTACGTCTGCTCTGATGGCTAAAGACCTCTGCTGTATCTGATACCATTAATGCACTGGAGATATGTTTGCGCTGTCAGGAAATTGCCTCCATACGTCCCAGTGTAAACAAAACGACTTCAAGAGGGAACCGCCGCCGCCCAGTGGCCGGAACAAGCCAACCGTCAACATCGGTTCGAACGACCCTAACGAGCGGGGCGGTAGTTAGCGTGACGCTGCTGACGATCCCTTTAATTGTGGTCTCCTTGATCAGGAGTAATCCAATTCTGCCTCTGGTCACGACGCTGTCGATCATGGGGGATGGGGCTTGGTGATGGAAAGGTAGGACTGGGAGAAGGATAAGAGAGGACATGCGATAGGGTATGGAGAGGGAAGAGGAGGACAAGGGAGAGGAAATGGAAGGGATAGTGTGAAGGGCAAGGGAAGAGCGAAGGGGAGGACAAGAGATAGGGGAGGGAGATCTGAGAGTGGGTGTATGGAAGCTGCGGAGAGGAAAGATGGTGTTAGGGAGGAAGGACGACTTGGGAGAGGCAAGGGCAACTTGGGATGAAAATAGGGCATTGTGGAGAGAGAAAGGGAGACTTGGGAAAAGGAGGAAGAAGGAAGTAAAGTTGAGGATAAGGAAGAGGACATTTTGAACTGGCATAAGGGAAGAGAGGAGAAAGAAAGTGGGATTGGATGAAGGGACTGGGGGATTTGGAAAAAGAGAAGAAAACTGCGAGGAAATGGGTGAAGGCAGGACTGGAGTGAGGAAACAGATGAGAGGGAAGAGAAGAGAAAGGGAACAGAAATGAATGAAATGAAAGAAATGAAAGATGTTAGGAGGAGGAGGAGGATGGGGAGGAGGTGTTGAGTGCATGAGACCTGCTGGTCCGTGACGAGGTGATCTGCTGGATGACAGAGATGGTATCCTAAATTCTCTAATTCTCTAATACTGATGTGTGTTTGTCCTTCTTGAAGAGGATTATTAAATGATAATAGTTATCGCTAGAGTGTTTGCCAAGCTGTATTATAAAGTTATTAGTAATCTTCACCTTGGCAGCATCTGGAGGAAGTTTATTCAAGTGTTCTCCGTCTCTACGAGCGAGAAAAGTTTGCTCTCTGCTATTACATCTTACCTTTAATTCGTCACCAATATTTATGGTAGGTTAACTTCTATCTAATGTGAAGAAATTGTGCGTAATGTTGTCGAAATTTCTTGGTTATCTGACTAGGTGTTTCACTGAGTGAGCATTGCATCCTTTGTTTTATAGTTTATATTTCTAGCTATGAAACCTGACATTGCTTGCTTTATTGTGTGGCTAACCATTGCTTTGTGTATTTTAGGTCACTGCTGATTAATGCTCCAAGGTCTTTTTGTATTCTTTGACTTCTAGTAACAACTTACCGAGCATACTGTGTTCGTCATTAACATGTTTCTCGCAACAGTGCTTTGTTTTGCATTTGCCAACACTTAAACTTAGTTGCCATGTTTCTGTTTAATCCAACAATTTGTCTAAATCACTTTGATTGCTTTAGTAGTCTTCGATTGACTTTAATCTAATTTTTGATTCCATGACGTTGGCAAATTTTGAAATTCTGTTAGCGAATCTTGCGTCCAGATCATTTATATAGATAATGATAAGTATGGGCCCTAGGACTGAACCTTGTGGTATCCCATTTGTCGAGTGCTTCTCCGTTTAGGAGGAGGAGGGGATATATGGTGACTGAAGAGATGGGGGGGGGGGAACTGGGGAAAATAAAGGGGAAAGATTAGGTGGGTAATGGAGACAGGAGAATGGGGAGAGGGAATGAAGACTGTTTTAAACGAAGAGGGAAGAGTAAAGAGATGACTGTTTCCCTGGAGTTAGGAAGACCTTTGAAAATGACATCATGTAACGTGATGGAGAGACGATGGGTCATCATCTGGTTAAGGACTGAAGGAAGGACGGGACGTCGATGGAAGGGTGATCATAAATAGGGGATGAAGGTTGAAGAGAGACGAAAGAATACCAGTAAAGGTAGAGAAGGGATCAACAAATATGACACATAAGAGTCTGTCAGGACTGTCTTGGACAGGCTGTGGCTTGCTCACAGCGTCTCCCCGACTCGTCACCGAGTGGTTGGATGGCTGGCCGACTGGCTGGCTGAGTGACTGACTGACTGACTAACTAACTGAATGAGTGAGTGACTTCCTGGCTGGCAGGATGGATAGGTGGCTGATGGTGGTGGACAACAGACCTGGGCGCGACAGGCTGGAAGATGAACTGGATGAGTAGTGACAAACGACGGCTGTTGGTGGCTGCGGGTAGCCGACCGAGACCGAGATATCGACTTGTTGATTAACTAATTAGCAAAACAGACGCTGTCTTGCGAATGAACTGACTGATGTGGGAGACTTTCATGTCAAGAAAAGTAACTGGTAAATCCTCAGTTAACTGATAGTTTAAATAACGGTAAAGTGCCAGAAAACAGCGGCAAGTAAAGTGACTGGTAAGTGCCAGACACATTAAGGGAACGCTAAAAGACCTGTGGGTGACAGTCACACCCAAGTGGAAGGTGAAGTGACTTGTGACTGGCAGGCACACTGGGAGATAATAGGATTTTCACTAAATGTCACATAAACAGAGAGGAGGGAGACGTGCAGGCTGGCTAGCGAGGATGTGAGGTGCACAGATCTTAGTGTCTTTATCCTTCCCCTTACCTCTCCTCCTCCCGACTCTCCTTTCTTCCTCGTACCCTTTATTCGTCTTCCTATTTCTCCCTTCTCTTTCCCGTCTCTTTCCAATAATTTCTTTCTCCTTCTCGATTTATCTTTCCATTTTTTTTTCTTCTATCCTATGCCTCTTAGCTTTCACGTCCCTGTAGTCTGCAGTTTCATAATCTTTTCTCATTATTCCTTCCAACGTTATATTATACACTAAATCCTTTTTGCATCCTCACTACCGTCTGCCCTCCTATCTCAACCCCCCCCCCCCCTCTCTCTCTCTCTCTCTCTCTCTCTATCTCTATCTCTCTCTATCTCTCTCTCTCTCAGCGCTCCACCACGCTTCACCTTCAGGGGAGTCGTGATGCTAGACTGTAGCCGGAGCAGCAGCAACCGCCAATACCGGGAACTGATCATCTGCTAATCTACAGTAAATAAGACCAACGAGCAGATCAAGGCCAAGTCGGAGGAAGAGAAAATCCCAGCGTAATGAGCTTAAGTCTGGCGGTGACAGCCGGTCAAGAGAGGGATTACAACCAGAGGCACTCAGCCCACATGTCGAGTCCCTCTCGCTGTTGCTCCTTTATGAAAAGATATCTCGAGCTTATCATCCGATGGACTCCTCTTGGGTTATATGAGCGTCAGGTATCCCGGGAGGAGAGAAGAGGCTCATTAAGAAAGATATGTTTTTGAAAAACCTCCTTCCGGTCTCCACAGCCTTCCAAAATGCAGAAGCTCTGGAAGTCTCCTCTTCTCTCTCTCTCTCTCTCTCTCTCTCTCTCTCTCTCTCTCTCCTGGAGTTGCTCGCATAGAGTATATTTCTGGTTCAGTTCCCTCAATCAAATGCTCAAGTAATTGGAGGAAGTTTCTACCTACTGGGGCTTATCCCACACATCTTATAAGTTCTTAGCGGCTGAGATATTAAATGTTTTTTGGGGTAATTCCTGCTGGAGTGGTCACCGGCCACGCGCGCAGACCCCAGGGGTGGGGGGAGGGGGGGTGGGGTAGCAGTGTAGTAAAGTCGTAGGGAATCAAAGAAAAAGGAAAATTGCTGTGGTTGTAGTGATGGCTTTGTTCGTAGTAGTGGCGTTGGTGACGGTTGTGACAATGGTGTTGGTTACGGTAGGGATGGTGGCAGATGTAAGAAGATGGTTGTAATGATGGTGATTGTAATGGCCAAGGTTGGTGAAGGATTTTGGGATGGGTTTTGCTGGTGGTGTCGGGAGGATACATAATTCTGATTATGATCAGAATATTATTTCAAGACAGATTAATAACAGTAGTTCGACGGGAGTCGTAACTGGACGTCCGATCCTAAGCCTATATAGTATACTAAGTCGAGCCCATACGCATGTGGGTGGAGCCTGTATGCTACGTCATTGGCCCTAACCAAAGAAAACATGCAGGTATACGGTTAACGAATCAGATGAGAGTTTAGGGCCGCGTGACGTCACAAGTCGGCCTGCCCGGCCGGGTCCGTTTATTAGAGTCAGAGTCAGTCGAGGCTTAGGTCCGATCCACTGAAGACAACGTCACGAAGAGAAACCAGGGCGAAGTATATCGTTACTGTAATGCACTCGTGAAACTGTGCTAAGTTTCAGGTCCTAGTGCCTGATGTATCGGGCTTCTCATGTTGCTCATGATAATGTGACTAATTCAGCATGACGAGGCTTCATGTCTGATAGCTCACATTAACCAACCTCTAGTGTTCTGAATCCAAACCAGTTTAACCGGACAGCATTTGTTCGCTGTACTTAACCGTTAAAAATGAAAAGTACTTATAGATCATTTTTGCCAAAAAGAAAGAAAACGCATTCTCCGTTGTATTAAAATGTACGATTCTTCATAACATATCTCCTGTGTAAAAAGCCCCACCTGAATGAGACTAATGACTGTAATATCTAGGACTGCTCAAAGTGTGTGTCGTATCGTCTGGTGAGTGACAGGAACTTGGGGGTTCATTTTGACATGAGCTTCGCTTGAAGTGATGTGTTCTCTCAAAACCATTGTGCTCTACTTATATCATTGTATCAAGAAGTGATATACATTTCTCTCATTTGGTGTGAGTATTAATTCATTTGTACACTTTTTCTTGTCCTTATCATTATTATTAAATGCAACTCACACGCAGCTGTAAGCTATATCTGTAGTGGTTACACTTCATTTTCAACTACTGTTACTAGTACAATATGTGGTAGGTATGGTGGTAGCCTTCTTCAACAAGATTTTCTTTCTGACGTAAAATGTATCTGAAAATCTTATAAGTAGAGAAACTCCATGACCTCCACCAGCGTTAGAAGGCTTTCTCAAATTATAACTTCGATCTGTCACGAACCAAAGTTCGACTCTCCACCAATTATAGAAGTTGTATGTGAACCAGAAAGTCTTCCGAACGTTAAAGTGAAAGATGTCTTCATGAAGACTAGAACAGTTACGAGCTTCTGACGTATGTGATTACCTAGGTACGTGAGAATAGCTCGTGTTCACTTGTTAGAAATAGTGAGTTAGAGTGATACCTTCATATTGTCGTTACGTGGGACGGAGATCTCGTTGTCTAATCAAGATGAAAGTACCAATTAAGATATATATACTTCCCACGTATTCCCTGCGTGTCGTAAAAGGCGACTAAAAGGGGAGGGAGCGGGGGCTGGAAATCCTGCCCTCCTGTTTTCATTTTTCCAAAAGAAGGAACAGAGAAGAGGGCCAAGTGAGGATTTTTCCTCTAAATTTCAATCCTCGGTTCTTAACGCTACCTCACTGGTGTCATCCAGACCTTTCTCTAAAGGTTCCTATAACCCGAGGTTGTGCTACTTCCAGCAGAAAGGAAATGTAGACCCTTTTGGGGTGAGAAGTTCGCTGACGAGAACGTACTCCAAGTGATACAGCCTCGCCAAAGGTGATTTTTCACTCGCGCTGTAACCTGTTGCAGGCGGAGCCCGGTAACACCAATGTATATATGTACATATATAAACATGAGATAAAAATCCGGCCAGAGAAGTGAGAGAACGAATGTATAACTTCCTGAGAGACAGCTGCCTATTAACCCTGGCAAACAGCGTACGAGAGTGAGTGTGTGCCATATAGAGCGGGGCACCACAGGACCTGCGCTGGTTCCCGTGTGGTAAGTGCTAGCGGTACCACACACTCGTATCGTCATTTGCAAACCAAACCGGAATAAGTGGGAGATTATCACCGCGGGAAGACACTGAAGACCAAACCGATACCCCGTCTTCTGCTGGGTGGTGGTGGTGGGGCATGGTGGAGGTATGGGGAGGGATCTATCGCACCTGTAATTAGTAGTGGGTGTGTAGACCCTTCCCCCCCCCTCTCCCTCACCTGTAGCACAGCCGCCTCCCTCCTTCTTTCCTACACCACCACCACTACCACAGCCGCCACCCTCCTTCCATCCTACACCACCACCACCACTATCAGTACCTCTGTTGCCGCCATCAACAAAACCATCATCACTGCCACCACCACCACCAAAAACACTATCACCATCAACAATATCACTACCATCATTAGCACCACAAACAACATCATCACCACTACCCGAGCACTATCACCACAACTACCACCAAGTACACAGACACCTTTACACCTAGAACACCGCTACCACTATCGCCAACATTACCGCCATCGCCAACACTGCCACTACTATCGCCATCACTAACACTATCAGCAACAGCACAAGTAGCAGCAGCATAAAGAAACACCAGATGCAACAACAGTAAGAACAGCCATATTAAGACGAACAACAGCGGAAACAGCGAACAACAGGCCCAGCAACAGTTTAGAGTTTACAGCAGCACCTGGAGGGTTGGATGGCTCCTGAGGCTCCTCTATCACCATTTCCAAACTACCGGATACCCATCCCCTAACCAACCTCTACTGACACCCACTCTACACTTGGCTCTTCTTGTATCCATTTCTACACTACTGGCAGTCTCAGGTCTACTTTCCCCTCACTTTCCTTCTACTTTCTCAACTGTTATTCTTCTTTCTCAGATCCCACACTCCGCGCCTGTCCCTCCTATTCACTATAACATAATCTGAATCACTCCTTCTACTCAACGAGAGGTACTCGTGCTTGCTGCCTTATGTAAAAAAGAACCCATTGTGCGTCTCATGGGTCTTGAGTCTCGCAAACTTGATTACATCTGACTCAAGATTTCCTTACCTTCTACGACTCTTCATTTGTTTCGTTAATCCCCTCCCCTCCCACACAAACACACACACACAATCCCTCTATGTACAAATCTTCAACTGTCTGACTTATGAACGAGACTTCAATGTATAGTACACCACCGACTAGCCTGGCTCCAGTCGGGATGATCCCGGTGGAGTCGAGGCTCCTTCTCTATCCTTCCTTAACGATTTGAAACAACAAAGTAAACGTCCAGTATAAGTTCCTGATGACCACGACCCACTCAGTTCCTCATGACGACGACCACTCAATTCTCACGATCACGACCACTCAGTTCTCATGACGACGACCACTCAACTAGGACAGTCACTTTTTTTTTTTTCCTTTTTAAATATACCTCTGATCCTTCACATACACAGCATTTCTATCCCTTTAGGGTCATCCAATCACAATCTTATCTCAATCATTCCCAACCGGGTAGGTCCAGCCCCTACACCCACCTTTCCTAACGCCAACTTTGGCATTTTGGGAACCCTCAGTGGTCTTCCCTGCGCAGCTGGTATACTGACTCCCCTAAGGGCCAGTACAGCTGCGCTGACCATACTGCAGAGGTCCTCTTGGCTAGGGTGGAGTTCTACCTATCTCCTCGTGTCCTAGAGGAGAGTGTCTGAAAAGGCTTTGATCCTTGGTCCATATAATCTAACCCCCATGACTCTCACCTACATCAATGATCTCAAAATTTGAGGACGAGACAAAAATTGGAGGCAGAACTATGTACAAAGACGACTACGAAAGAACCAAGATATTTCGACGGTGTAGTACAGTGGTTGGGAAAAATGGCAAACAAAATATGAAGAAAGTAAATGTCAAGTTATTGACTCTGGAAGCAAGAATACTAAACATGACTATAAAAGGCTTGGGAATCTGTTGCGCAGGGTGATTGAAGAAAATTATCCAAGAGTTGTTATCTGGCGTACACAAAACAGTGTTTGCCAGCAAGCAATAAACCTGACTAAAGTCAGGTTTTATAGCTCGGAACACTGACCACATGACACCAGAAAGCAATCCAGACACTCTTCAGTGTGTTACAAAGGCCACATCCTGATTATGTTCCTCAGTTCGTTTCTCTCCGAACTACAAAAGAAGACAAAGAAAAGCTTGAACAAGTGCAAAGAATAGCTACAAACCGATGCCAGCTCTAAGAAACCTACCGTATGAAGAGAGGCAACAGAGTTTAAATTTCTTTTTTCTTAGGAAACGTTGACTGCGTGGACTTGATGATACAAGTTTTCAAAGTTCCGAAAAAAATATGATAATTTAATTTTGAAACCATCTTTAAAAACAAGACAATACAATTACAAAATCAAATGGATGAAAAAGGAAAAAGTTGTAATATTATCAAAGGAATATAAAAAAAACAACAGACCAGGAGACATACCTGGAAACTATACTTTTACGGAGGCGTAAATAAAGTCATTCGTGGACTTAACGCTAAACATTTCTCAGGTACTTTTTTTACGCGTCTCTGGCGTTACTGTCAATCGCTCTCGTACGTAAATCATTCCATACGTTAAAAATCTTTTTGGAGAAAGGTTTGCCACATTCATATACATCCTTTGCCCACGACTTTGTCTCTACCGCCACGAGTGGAATCATATTGATCTAGCCTTAAAGAGTTGCTTAGATCAACTGTCGAAGCCTTTGATCATCCTCAATACCAATATCAAATTACCTCAATATTTTTTCTACGCTAAATAGGTTTTGGTATTCTAGTTGGTACTCATGTTTTTTTTATTTTTCCATTCCAGGAACCATCGCGGTAGCTCACTGCTGTCATCTCTTTTCCATATCTTTTGTCCAGCAGGGTATCCAAACAACACTCCAGTTACGGACGCACCGATGGAATGCAAAGGGTGAGGATAAGTATTTACATGTGAAATCGAATGCCCTAACTATGAGGCTCAGAATTTAGTTTGCCTTCTTTACTGCATACCCGCACTGCCTACTTGGATTTTGGTCATCAGAGATCATAACATCTATATCTTACCTCGCTTAATTTTCTAAGTAAACTGAATTCATTTTGTATCTTTTCTTCTTACTTACTTATCAAGGTGTCAAATTTATCAATGTCAGATTTATTTGCCGTCTAGGAGCGCAGGCCAGGCCATCAGTTATCTAGGTCAGAGTCAAGCCGTAGGAGTTCAGTTTCTACAGTTGCTTTTCTTCCCAGCTTAAGTCTCCTCAGGGATTCTTAACATCTTGACGGCATAGTCCATCATCAGCGTCACCAATATGTATCAGAAACAGAATTGGTCCCAAGGCTGAACCCTGTGGTGCCCAATCTGAGGCTTGGCTATCAACCACTAATCCTTTTTTCCTGCCAATCAACCAATTTTCTAACTACTTAACTACAATCCCATTTATACCAAGTACAACCATTATATATATATCATTTACAACCCCATCAGTACCATGAGATTTTATCGTTTGCCTGTAATCCCTGATGTGGGACTTTATCAACTGCTTTCTGATAATCTATGTGAACAATATCACCTGCTTTACTTTCATCACACAAGTTGATTGTATCATAAATCAAGGAGATTCGTCGGTCAGGAACGATCTCGTCGAAAACCGTGCTGGGAATTGTATATTTTGTGATGATTATCGACAAGATTTATATTCACGTCTTGAATTATGGTTTCCATAAGTTTGCCAACTTAGGAGATCCAGCTAACCGGGCGATCATTTTCGGGTAGAGACTTAATACCTTTATTGAATGTCGACTTTACAACGGCAAGCTTCCAGCGCTCCGTGGAACTTTCCCCGTAGCGAGTGACTTATTGCAAAGAGCAGTCCAGGGCTTAAACTATTTCATGATTGGCTTCTCTCAAAGTTCCTGCTGAAACTGGCTGGGTAATGCCGTCCTGTCTACGTTCATTCCGTTTAATGTCTGACACTGTATCTTGTTCTTGTACGTTCGCACACTGCAAAATGATTCTTTTTCGCTCTCAATGAAACAGGATCTGAAACACGAGATGTATCATCAATGATTAACGCGAACTGAAAAAAAAAAATAACACGATCATTGCCATAGTTTCATTGTTTTGAGCCAAGTCGCCACTCTGAAGCAAGGGCGAAGAGCTTCGAGGATAAATCTTATTACTCTTAACCATCAAAGATGCAGCTAATGTTCCAAATCCAGTCCCACTGTTAGCAGGAGGGAACATTTTGCAATATACTGATATATAAGAAAAATATATAGTAACGAAATGAAAGTAAATAAAACGGCAGGTCTAGGTAAATTATATCCATAACCAATGGAAGAAGCCGAAGCTGAGACACTTTAAAGCCTTCGAGCTGCTGGAAACCTTCCTTTCCAAACAGATCTGCGGAACACTGGAACAAATGCTGTCAGATGTCCCTAAACACAAAGACTACAAAAAACTTTAGAAACTGGCTGGACAAATATTGCATCAGTTTGGGTCATGCTGGTTGCCACAATTATCACCAAAGCTCTCGAATTATCGCGATTCATTTTCCTTTTTTTCCTTGTGGCTACCAGGATAATATATATATATATATATATATATATATATATATATATATATATATCTACGGACAGGGGAGAAAGAATACTGCTCTCGTATTCCCTGCGTGTCGTAGGAGGCGACTAAAGAGATGGGAGCCGGGGCTGGAAATCCTCCCCTCCTGTTTTCTCTTTTCCAAAAGAACAGAGAAGGGGGTCAAGTGAGGATCTTTTCTTCTGTGGCTCAGTCCTCTGTTCTTGACGGTGTGTGTGGGCGTGTGTGTGTGTGTGTGTGTGTGTGTGTGT
>JAYMFT010000039.1:82916-102745 GCA_038088735.1 Panulirus argus | reverse complement strand
CTCTCTCTCTCTCTCTCTCTCTCTCTCTCTCTTATATAATCTTGGTTGGTTGTGATTAAGAACCTGCTGAATATCGACACAGTTGAATGAGAAACTATAGAGCTGTACGTATCTCTACCTTTTAACCATTTGTCTTATTCTAGCGTCCTTTACCTTATGGTACCGTCTTTGCCTTTTACTTCAGCTCCCTTACCTTAAGTACACTCGTTGTTTCTAGCTGTCCGACATGATTCTGGTAGGGTTAAATGGAGTGACCAAACGTGGATTTGACACTCAAAGTTGGTTCTAACATATGCTACACATACGTCTCTGAGCTTACGCTTTTCCATGTATGTAACAGAAGTCAATTTTGTCATTTGTTAACAAGTTATCATTTCCTTTGCAGTTGCTCTTATGCGTTCTGGTGACGGATATTATATCAATCCCTCAGTTCCTCTCACACGCAAAATCCTGTAAATTCTTTCATCACCTCGTTAACAATTTGTCTGTCTTAGCTTCACCAGCCGTTTATATGACCAAAGCTGTTTGCTTATCTATGTCTCTTTTTAGTCTGCTGCAGATCTGAACCTTCTTTGTTCCTCTAATGATGTCATCATCAACTAATCATGTCCAGATGTGATTAAAATTCTTGTAACGTCATTTACATAGAGCAGAATGACTAGGGTCCCATTTTAAGATGAGTCGATGCTGTTTCTCAGGGCTAAATATTGGGACCAATGCAATTTCTGATCTATGTAAATGATTTGTTATGAGATACTATTTCTGCATGTGTCCTCTGTCCCTCTGCCTTAGGTAATTATCAATCCGCCAGAGGAATCCTCTTCTTCAACCTGCCCGAAAATCCCGTATTTCTTCTGACCACCCTCGTGTAATGCGTTGTGTCGAATACCATCTGACAATCCAAGACACACAATCCATCTCTCATTTTCTTCCCCTAAGTTATTGCTTACTGTGTCACAAAAGTCTAGAAGATTCATTGCGAATGACCTACCTTTGAAATGATGCTGCCTCTCACACAGTTTCTCTTCTCAGCCACTTATAGATTTACTTTCTGATCATCTTTTCCAATATTAGTCTGCTTTTCATTGGTATTAGGCTGTGGTTTAATGCATTTTCCTCCCTATATCCCTTTTTAGAAAAGGTAAGACAGTCACTCACCAGAGCCTTGCATCTTATATCAATCATGATTCTTCAATACCCTACATATATCTAGCCTTACATGCTTTTCTCATGTCATATGGTTAGAGATGAGGTAGCACAGTACTAGGGCAATATGTCCAACACAATATATTTCTCCTACATCAACAGAGTGTTTGATTATCATCCATCGCCCATAAAAATATGCTCCAAATACATCTAGGGAACAATTCTAGATTATCATTTGCATTATCCACTTTTTTTCGAAATTCTGCAACCCCTCCTTCCTGATTTCAAAGTATTCATTCCATGCTGTCATATATTGTGTGTACAGTCAGCCGGGAAAGTATCGTTACAGCTGGGTACGTTGGGTATCAGAGTGAGCACTATGGATCTGGTCATATTTGAAGGGTTGGTAAATTGTTTCCGAGGTACCTGGCTGAATATTGTAACAACATTTGTAGTTCCTTCATGTTATTTCTTTACTGTTCATACCTGTTCTTGCAATCATACCAAACATGTATCGAAACATATGAATCTTCCTGCCGCAGAAGTTGCCAATTCAGACTTTAAGAATGGCCCAAACACACTCTTTTAAGGAGGTCGGTAAGGACGAGAATTGTTGACACTGCATACAGCAGGGTTTGGATTTGTGTCGAAACTATTAACACTTATGGAACACCATGAGAGTCAATATTGTAATTCGAAATTGTTTGAAGTTGGGAGTAACGAATAGCTCAAGTTTAGCTGAGATATATAAAAGGAGCACTTCCCATAGATTTGAAGTAATCATCAGTGAAGGTTGAGGTCAATGAACTGTGGAACTTCCAGATATTCTAAATCTTTTGTGCCAGCTAGTATAAGATTATTGATCGAGCGATAGCCCATTCTCGGATTGTAATAAAACGTCTTTTAGGGGGCCAGTAAGTTCACTGGATATAGTATGCCTGAGTTTCATACCTTAATGAATGTACCGAATGATTGTTTCTTTTGCTTTTAACGGTGACACACAAGACAAATGTTTATGTAATTTGCATAAACAATAAAGTATTATTATTATTATAGGTTCACCACTCTTGTCTGATCTGGTGCAAATTATCAACCACTTTACCCATACTCCAAATTATCATAAAAACACTTCCCAACACTGCATCTGTTTTTCACCCCTGACACTGTATGTTATTGCTTATTAATCTTGTCCCTGATAAGTTCACCTGAACACACTTGTAAATGTTTCTGTACTCTCTGCATCCCCTTTTCCAGCAGCAAACTCTAAACGCCAACACAGTATTGGCATTTTAAGAGCACTGACGGAACTAAGATTAAATTATTTTTGAGTTTTTATGAAAATCACAGCATCATCTTGGGTGATACGCTGTCTCCACTAACCATACAGGTGTAAGGTTATTGTCTTGGGCAGTTCAACGACTATTTTTCTCCTTTATAATTTTTTATTTATCAAGTTGGCACATTTAGTTCTACTATCCATGACTGAAGCCTTCAAATATAAAAAAAAAAATGAAATTCCATTGTACTAGCTGCTGAGGCTATTGTTAATAAAGATCCCTGCAGTTGGTGTACAGTAATGGACATTACATCGCTGAAATGTGCTGAGTGAACGCAATACGGAGTACAGAATATTTAATAAAGCCCTCAGTAAAAATCCCCCCCCCCCCCGCACAAACCTCCGATAGCAAGCAATTGCAAAGAATTTCTTCAACAGTCCCACTAAGGTTTTTCTGTCAAATGCAGAGCTTTTTTCATCTATCGTAGCGAGTTCAAAATGATCACACAACATTCTGTACTTGCGCTACACACGTGATATTGTTCGAGATGAACTTGCTATCAATACGGTGCTTAATATACGGAAATATATTGGAAATTTCTTGTAAGGCAGCAACACATTCTGCCAGTTGCCGCTGACTGGGATGTGACGTGACATGTTATACTAGTGTATAGTCCATGGTTATACACAGAACATATTTTGCTCAAAAATTAATGTAAGTGGTTCAATAACCGTAACTACAGTCACTAAATTACCCACAGCAAGTTCTAATCTGTGGTTTAGGCAATGTCAAATAATATTTATTGATCCATATGTCTGTTAGCTACACCTGATTATTGTTCTATTACCAAAATGCTACAGATTGGAATATTCACCCTCGTATACATAAGATATGCACCTCGACCTTGTACGCCATCTTGCTATGGGGCAGTGGCCAGCGTGTCTTTTTAAGTTGGAAGTAGGCTCAGCTTAGGACCTTTGAGAAGGGGGTCCAAAAGTGGGCGCGGGAATTTCCTGGTGTCTCAGAAAATCAACAAGGCGCCCCATTTCACCCCTCTCGGATCTTCCATGCCCTTTTTACCCTTACAGCTCATGGCATAAAACAGTTGTGGATAAAAACAGGATGACTAATGGAGAAAGGAAGGGGGCTCGAAAGAAACTTTGTACCCCCTGATAAGATTCATCTAAGGGGCCCTGGTTCAGCTCCCTGTTGCTTTAAGCAATCAAAGGCTTTACCTTATCTGCTTTGGTTGCAGCCATATATGTTCGCGTTGATGAACTCTGGGTTGGTCAAAGAAAATGTGGGAATGGTATTCTGAGCTGGGATGGAATTAACACTTTTTTGAGGGGATATATTACGTGCAGTAGTTGAATTAAGACTTGGTAGAAGAATAATTCTGACTGTTTAATGTTAATGTTTCTAATTTATCTACCCAAGATGCTTATACAAAGCATGGAAAGTAATATTTGTTTTATCGTAATGTTCAAATGTATCTCCAAACCCCTGATGTCTGTAGACACACTGGCAATAAGGCAAGGAGAAAATATCTTAAGAGTGGAAGGTATTCCCGGTATTAACGGGATCTATATACTACTAAATGGAGAAGAGTTCGAATTTACGCGACCATGGAGCTTCAAGGAGGTGGTAGAAGATTTCCTCCCCCAGCATCCGACGCCTTGGATGATCATGGCTTCGCTCTTCCATCTATCTCGTGCTGATTATATTGATGCCTCTTGCTATACATGCTGTTTGTGGATGACGATAACATCTCTCATGTGTTATACGCTGGTACAAATTCTATGATGAAGGTACTGAGGGATATGATAGATATATAGATGTACGGGAATCGAAGGATTTTATTTAGAATTGCGCGAGATTCCATGCGTGGAGAAGAAGGATGCCGGACTGAGCATGAGCAGACTTCCTCCTTAACACAGACTCTTAACAGGTAATGGCGACCACTCTGGCTAAATGAAAAGTTAATATACTAGCGAAAAGATATACTGAAAAGGAGCGCAGTTTCTGCGGAGAGTGACATTAGGTTACTTAATGCGCGGTGAGAGCGAATCATATACTCAGTACGTTATATCAATCTCGTTGATGTGAATGATTTTGAGGACGTGATTTTTATCAATTTTCTTCTGGGTCTGATTTCCCGATATTGGTTGGTGTAGCTGAAATTCAATTGGCAGGTGTTATTTTGCCGTCAAATGGCTGGCCCCGGTCGGTCAAACGATATTAAGCCGTCCACCGTTTCATGCACGTCGTCCCGTCTCTGCCGTGGTGGTATTAATTTACTTTTTACTTCCATGCAATGGTATTATTTTAAGTCTGACTTAAACTAGAAAAATGTGATTAATATCATTTTTATTTAATATCGATATATTTTCGTACGATATCAAGTCGATATCAGGTCGATAATGAGGGGCGCTATGAAGATTAGGGGCGCCACAGCAAAACTAAAATATATGAAAGAAATACATACCACTGAAGTCTGTGAAATAATTTTACTTTATAAGAAGTTATTCAGAGAGGGACACATTGATGTGGAATGATAAATAAACGGATATGGCTCTGACTAAGGAAAATAGGGAAAAGTAAATGAATCGATAACAGGAATCGACTGAACCAATGAATCCCGCACTTATGATCATTTAAGGCCGAAATGTACTTTCATTTTTCAGTCTTCTTCCCCTTTGCATTTGCTTTATGTGCTGGCAATAAACACACACAACAAGCAATCAGTAAAGAAAACTCCCAGCATGTGAATTTAAATAATATTAAATTTCCCTATATCATGAAACATTTCTGTAAATTAAATGCAGAAGCCTTGGATAGGTTAATTTATTTTACTGTAGGGTAAGATAGGTTGTACCTAAGCTAAAGTTAGGTTAGGGTTTCTTTAAGGTTACAGTTTCATAATTTCTCTGGATTTTTAAGAGTTTCTCTTACTTTTATCTCATTTTTTTCCCTAACCAACTTTTTACTATCAAGTGAGATTTATAGTAAAAATTATGCATCATTGATATGCTGTGTTGCTGGCCAGTCACCCCACAAGGAAAGGATGCATAGAAGAGCCACTGGCCATCAAATGTTTAACCATGCTTACCTTTAAGGGAAGTTGGCTTAAGTCACGAGTATGTCTGGTAATTTTCGGCTGTAATATTGAAATTTTAATTGATTTTTTGGTTGGTAGGAAAAGAAATTTGGCGATGTTACTTTCTACATCTGTTGTACCTACCTTTTTTGGTAGAACCCTCACCTTTTCCTTGATCTGCATAACCCTCCCCCCCCCTTTTTTTTTTTTAAGATAAAAGGTAATAATGTACATAATACTTCTACTAAGTGTAAATAGTCCGCTGATATGCTTTTCATACAAATCCACAATATTTTTTTCTGTGGTGCCTCTGAGCTGGGACAAAACTCCTATCCTAACAACCTAGCATACCATACCTAGCTCAGTTTGAGTACACCTTAACAAAGGCAGACCAAGTCTAGCTTAGCATAGCCTAAATGAATAAACCTAGTTTCCTTGTTGCTTCTGAATGGGTACAGAACTCCAAACCTAACAACCTAGCTTGCCATACCAAGCTCAGTTTGAGTATACCATAACAAAGGCAAACCAACTTTAGCTTAGCATAGCCTAAATGAATAAACCTAATGAAGATTTTTGTCACCTGTACATACAGTGTTGTGAGATAACCAACTTTTGCAAAGTTTGTAGGTTGACCATGAGGGTTGGAGGGCTACCATTGCTATACTTTTCAAACGTTGCTTAGGGCAGTCCATCACCCAGGCAGGAATAAACTATTTGATGCTGTAACATCACATATCTTTCATGTGTAATTAAAGTGAACTTTCGTGCTGGAAAACGTGCAAGTGCACAGGAAACCATGTTCTTCTATAAGCAATATTTATGAAATTGCTAGTGATAAGGACTAGTTATTTAACTGGATGTATGTTTATGACATTATTCTGTAAATTGCTATTGGATTAGTAACAAAGGTAATACAAAATATGCCAAGAATTTTCTCTACACTGTCATGTCCATATTCTTGACTTAATTAAGTTTACCCAGTACCATAGTTTCAGCCTAGTTTGATTTTGGGGTACCACATTATAACTGCTGATACATGTTTCTTTTTTATGTTTTATGAATTGTGGAGCTGCATGTGTATGAGATCTACATGTCTATGTTACTCTTATTCTTGTTGAGAATACTCTTTTCATTATAGGTACTAAGCCTGTTTGTTTTTTGTACAAATGCAGAATTTTGTGCCTTCTATATACATATACATTTTCATCAGGTATATTGAGAAGGTTTTGACTCAGATTTACAAAATTACATCTGGCTTATTGCATTTCCACTTTGTTTGTGAGGGTACTGTACCTGTAAGTTTTTACCAATGATTTACAATAGATTCAGCATTTCATCTTTAAGATGAATTATTATATTACCTTTACTGTAATTTCCATGTTAGCTCTTTCTGCTCGTCCTTCATACTAAATGGTGCAGTCAGAACCTCTAACTTTTTTATTTTGCACTTTAAGATGAATTGTAATGTGAGACCATAATCACTATTTTAGCATTTACCCTTAAAAAAAAATTCTTTGAACATTCACTCTTAAAAAAGAAAAAAAAATCTTTGCATCTGATCACAGGATCAGTATAATACAACAGACTATTAATTTCTCCACATTGTCTTGTACTAAATGTTCATTTCTCAAAAATTGATCCTTATATTGATGCTGTTATTCTCTTGCAGGATGTCACCACGCTTCTCATTCAGGAAGATATCAGACTGAAATAGAACAGAAAAGGTCCTGCTGGAATTAAATCTCATTCAAAATGGGGACAAGAGCAGCAGCTTGTAAGATTCATTTTGTTCGCTGTTTTAAAATGTTGTAGTAAATATTTAAAAGGTGAAGTTACAGTGCATAGCATTAGTCTTTCCACATAATGTTTGACATTTTCCTTAAGGTACATGTTCATGATTTTTGATGTATGAACATGTTTCTAAAATATGGTAAATTTTTAAATATGTACATTATATATCACATTACTTGAGAGATATTTGACCACAATGACTGTACAGTATGACTGTACAATACAGAATATGACAGACTTGTTTATAGATAAGAATAGAAAGGAAAGTAAACAGCAACATACCATCAGGTTCTATCAAAGGTATTTGTGATTGCAAAAGAGATAGGAAAAAAGAAAAGATGATCCAACAAGAAATACTTTCATTTTTGGAGGAACTGTTAATATTGTAATGGCTGCACATTTGAATGTTTCATTTACTTCTTTGAAACATACTGTCTCTATGAAAAGAGGAATTATTATCATGATACAAATCTAATGGTAGCATGAGTACAGTATTTGATGAATTATGGTTTAAATGGACTCCAGATTGATATAAGAAAAAATGAGCTTATGAGGAATTTTTAATAGAGAGTTAGGTAAAAACTGGGTCTATAAAGCATTAAACTTAACCAGATTTTGTCTAACCCACTGAGATGACCTGGCCAAATCTGATTTTACTGAGAAAGTTGTATCGATATGAGATGCAAATCAAGTTAAAGAAAAAGGAGCAGAATTGAAGGATGTGGAGGGATGCAGTGTTAGCTGTCAGCAATTGTGTGTACAGTATTTGGTTGTTTGTGGAAAAAAGGAAATTACTGATAAAAAGGAGAAAAAGTGTATGAGATAGGAAAGAACCTTGAGGGACATTGATGTTGATGGAGATAGTGGGAGAGACTGATCTGTTAACAACCACAGAGATAGATTGGCCTGAGAGGAAGCTAGATATGAGGGAGCAAAGTGAGGGAGTGAAGGCAAAGGAGGGGAACTTAGAGATGAGACTATTCCTTTTTCAAGTGCCTCTTTTGATTTTGCCCTTTTACATTACTTTATTTATGAAAATTCTGCATAACCCTCTCATTTGGATCATTACTAATTATTCCTGACTTCTTTTATTTTTTTTCAGTCACAGCCAAAATACGCAACTTGAATGACTACCACTTACGGCTCCTTCATGCTGTAGTCCCACCTCCTTCTGGCCTTGATGTTGCTAACACCCTGAAGTATTTCTCACAGACATTATTAGGTATGCAACACATATCTGTTACTTATGTCTTGATAAACTAAATCCTTTTCTTTTCAAGTCAGTTTTAGCAAATGAACCTTAAGATTGATTACCTGCTTCACTTAGATGCCTCCTAATTTTTTGCCTTGACATTGTGATTATTACTCTTGGTTGGACAAGCACATTAGATGAAGAGGTTAGAAAAGAACCTTGATTTTGACAGGAGCATAAAGGAGGATTCCTTTTGTAGACCCTGAATTATTTTGATGGAAGGACATAGAAGACAAATGCCAGAGGAGCCTATATTAAGTAGATTGGAGGGAACCAGCTGCATGCTAAAGGGTTCAGTTTAAGAGCTGTTGTTATTCTGGATCTATGTTAATTGATGAAGTTCAACACAAGAGAATGCAGAGCACTGAAAATGGAGCACACTGGAAAAAGGCCTCTTATAAAACTTTTATCTGGCTGGAAGTAAAACTTTTCATAATGAGAATTTTTAAGAAGGCGAATTATTTGGTGGCTAATGTTAATATTGCATTTATTTACATGAACAAGGAAAAGAAAGGAAAAGATTTAATAGTGAAAGTATAGGGTAATGCAACAAAGATGATATTTGAAATATGAGATGAGTTAGAGGGAAAAATAAGAGGATGTAGATCTGCCCATCACTGAAGAGAGAACAAGGGGAGATTTGATTTCATCTGCAAGTTTCTAAATAAAATTAACAAATTTTAGCCATTCTAAGAAAGCCACAGAAAAGAGCAACAAGAGGGCATAGCAAGAAACTGAGGAAAAGAAACGTGCTTCAGTAACTATAAAGACCAACTAATATAGAATTGAAGCTTTGTGTGAGTGGAATGAACTATGTGATGAAAGTTGAGAATTCTCATGTGTACTATCTGCAGTGTATCAAAAAAATGAGTTAGACTGTATATGTACCATTGCAGTGAAAGGGTCAATAACTGCTGAACAAATCAGAAATGTTAGTGAGAGAATTATTTTGGCACTGTTTATCCTTTGCAACCCTTGCAGGTTCAGACAAATATATTGCAATAAATTTCATATAATGTTTATGCCTGGACACTTTATTAATAAGTGCGTGTGTTTAAATATAATGTATTTTGAGCAGTTTATTTTTATAGCTTACCTACTGTTGTTTATGTCTTTTATTGATATAGATAATAACAGAAATACAGTACTGTACTGTAGAACATTTACATGGTGTTAAAGCTTTTTCCCTTAAGATACCTCAGAGAAATTCTCCAGTAACTGTAGTATTCTTTTATCTGTCACTACAAGACTGTGGTTCTGATTCCCACCACCACTGACTGGCAAATGACAGTGATGTCTTATATCATGGCATAAGAAATTATACTCTAATTCAGTAACTGATTCGTATGAACTGTGGCTCTTAAAATTTAAGATTTTCAACTATGTTAGAATATGCATATTTTGCACAGAAAACGATATCCTGTGTGGCAGCTGGGTTAAGAAATATTCTACTCATTCTACTCAGTAAACACTCTGATGTGTGGTATAAAGGTTTCAAAGCAATTAATAAATATTGTAGTCAATATTTTGAGGCTCTGTAAACTATGGTTAAATTTTCACAGGCATCTATAAGTTTAAAAGTTTTAACATCTCTTTCCTGATGTAGGAGTGCTGCGGGATATTCAAGAACGGCCCATGGAAATGCTACGCCACCGTGATCAAGATGTCATGCGACTTGCCCTTTTCCCTAATTTAGACTATGTTGGTTTACACAAGTCACTTGTAGCCTTGGTTGATATTATGCCTCTCATTCAGTCTGGTACACAAGGTAAGCTGGCATGATGGAATATATGTTTGGTCTGTCATATTACATGATCTTTTGTACTGTATTGATATATGTTGAATACCTCTTTACATAAACTGTGGTGGTGTGTTTTTGCATTTTATTTTTCACTGTTTTTTCATTGTTTCTGTTTGTTAGTGTTTGGTCAGGCTTTGCTGAATACCCTGGCCTGTTTGATAGTGTTCCTGGAGCGTAATGTGATTGATACTCTGCCATACCTTGTGGCATCTATGATGACCTCAGTTCCAGAGCCACTTCACCAGCAGCTGATCACTATACTCTGTTATTATATTCTACCCGTTACAGTTGGTAAGTATTGTGCTTACAAGCATGTTGTTCTCGTCTCTTATAGTTTATTGATACCAAAAGAGTTTCTTTCAGCTTCAGTCATCTGGCTCAGACTGAGTGGTTTATAATTTTTTCTTTTATTAATCTCAACATATCTTTTCTCTTACTAATCACAACTTATCCCTATTGTCCACCCAGTACAAAAGGAAATATATCTACAATAAGGGCATACAATTATTTTGAGAACTACTTACTTAATTTATGAGATATATGTTCTTTATCAGTAAACACTGTCCCATTTTACATGTGTGCATCACTGATTGACTACATACTGTTAAAGGGTAACAGAGAAAAAATAGTGCCCATAGTGTTTAAAGAAGAGAGTCTTACAAACTTAGTGGCTACCTGAGACATTATAGTTGTGACTTGTGCTTTCATGGGCTGTGTTATAGCTTTGAATGCCTTTAAAAACCCTAACATACTACTCATTCATTAATGATCATTAGCATGGAACAGACAGGTTAGTCACTAAGGGTAGCAAACAGTAGCATTACAAGTACATCCAATACCTTTAAACTTCCCTTCTTATTTTCATATAAGTATCACCATCCCCTTTGAGATCTTTTCTGTAATACTTGCATGAATGGTCACTTGGCAAATTATGAATAATTTTCTTTCACAAAAGGTGCTCCTGCAATAGAGGGTGAAGAAGAAAACTATGCTGCTGCTTCAGTTCCAGCAGTTTTGATGATGATCTTTCAGTATACAGATAATTCAGGTGAGTTTATACTGTTTAAAGAGAAATCTTAATGTATTTTAATGTCTTGTCCAATAGGGAGGATATTTTACCTTTGATTATTATCATCATTGTGTATATATTTATGGCGTTAGTATCATTAATATTAATATTATTATCATTATATGCTATGGCACTACTTGATTGGTCTTGCAATTTTTTATTTTTATTTTTTATCATTTCTGACATCCTCATCAATTAATGTACATAAAGTGTTGGTTTGTTAAATAGACCTTTAATTTTTATGTTTAATTTATTTCACAACAAAATGTTGTTTCAAAAATTTACTGAAATAGAGAACTCTGCTGACTGCAGAATGATTTAGTTAAACAACCATCACTGTATTTCAACCGGTCTGAATGTAATGAAAAATAATTGAGAAGTGCATTAGTAAAGGATTTTTGAGTTTTAAATCATATTATTGAACTACTTGCCTTGTCTGGATCACATGAAGACTATGTACACTACTGATAATATCCAGTTGCATTTGTACTAAATTTAGTATCTTCACCTGCACATCCGCTGAACATTAACTGTTATTTCCACCTTAACTACATATCGTATTGTTGCCATTATTTACTGGAAAAATGATGCACTGTTTTATGCCATTCATGTTTTTATTTCCATTGCTGTCACTCCCATAACTGCCAAAGAATGGCATGGAAATAAGAAGAAAATTCTTTAGATTAAAGAGTGCTTTAAGATTAATTGCAGGTAATAACTTTTAGTGGTATCTGGGTTTTCCATGAGTGGCCAGGTTCATGCTCTTAATTTCTTCTCATTTTAACTTTAATCTCTTCATTCCTATTCTCTCATTGCAACTCCACTCTCATTAGTTTCATCTTCTCTCTCTGACCTTATTCTCTTTTGTCCCTTCCATGCCCTTCTTTAAGCATCTCCTCTCCACATCCTTCTTGCAGCCACTGACAGGGAGATATTACCGTTACTACCCACATGGATGTTAGGAGGGGAAATGATATATGCATATATATACACAGTGAACCAGTACTTCTGTGGCTGTCATGTTTCACTCTTTTGACCCTTTCTTTTTGTTCTGCTTTACCCACATGTGGGATGCCCATATTCATCTACAAATAAACATAATCTCTCCTCTTGTCACAGTCTCATTGTAAGTTATTATGTCCATCACCACTCCACATTTCTCTTACACATGTCACACCTTTGCTCTTTTGGACCCATCACCCTCCATAAATGCTTTCATCCCAGTATTCCTCTGCATTAAAGCAGGTCACCCATATCTCTTCTGTCCTCTATAGGGGGTAGATTTTTAGCCCTATCCTATTGCTGTAGCTCATCTCTCTTAATTCAGGTATGATCTTAGTTGCCCTTTCCTGGACTCTCTCATTTAAATCTTCATGCTTCTTCAGGTGCAGTGACCAAACCTGTGAAGTATAATCTAGTTCTGGCATGATATATATTGTAAATAGTTTACCAAATGTATCCTTATCTATATACTTAAATACTTTTATAATAATATTCAGGCCCAGGCCTTCTTTCACAGCAAATTATTCCTGTTATTTTGCACTAACTAGGATTAAATTTCATCAATCATCTATCAGACCAACTTTGGAGTTTGTCTTGGTCCCCTTGTAAGTTGTTACAATAATCAGTATTTTTTATTTCCAACATGACCATGGCATCATCTGCAAATGGAGGAGAGGAAAGAGAGGGGGGAAGACCTGATAACAGCCTTAATGTTTTTGAATTACCTTGGATGATGTTGACACTGAAATTTCATATAGAGATGCAGCACCAGAGTAACCAGAGATCATAACAAGAAGTTGAGCAAAAAGATAGTTAGAAAAATTCAAAGAAATAATGTTTAAGTCCTTACTAATGATGGTGGATGGTTAGGATAAACTAACCAAGGGGACAATAAGTGCCAACAGTTTACAAAGGTTTAAAAGGTTACTTGATGGCACAGAAAGTGTAAGAGACAGCCCCACAATTGTAAGACTCTCTTTGTGTACTGTACAAATAGGTAAATACAACATCACTACACTTTTGACCTGATGTCCCACCCATTGGAAACAGACAACTTCCTATGCACTGCAAAAGCTTAATAGCTGGGTTTCTTTAAGCAGGAAAGATAGGTAGTCTCTTCAAGAAGGTTTTTGTGGAGATATATGCCTCGATGTAGTTTGCTGAAAAGTTAAAGGTCTTCCCCATATGGCATAAATATGCTTTTTGTATTTTTACACAATATATACATTTCAGTTTCTCAGTATCTTGAGTTAAGATAACAGAGTAAGATATGTACTTGCAGCTTACCACTGTCAGCTGCTAGAATGCCTCATGTCAATAAAGTCGGATATTGTCAAGGATCTCCTATGTGTCATTGCATATGGAACTCCAACCTCCCGCCCACCAGCTTCCAACCTTCTTTTCTATTATTGGCCAAGTCTCAATCCAACCCTTCATGACCGGAGAGGCATACATATTAAATTTAGTGGTAAGTTTCTTGTTTTTAAAAGTTTATTTCTTGTCATTCATATGTCTCTTATAGTATAAGTTATGATTAGTTTTTGTAAAGTTTTATTCACAGCAATAAAAATGTTTTTCATTATGTTTTACTGAACTTCACTCAGTTTTATATTTCTTAGAAAAACAATATTATTAATGAAATTTTAAGTATTAACTTGATTCTTTTAGGACTCCCTTGGCCCAGGAAGATTATTGCAAGCAAGATTTGTCTAATATTTTCTCTCCAGGATCGTACAGAATGCAGTTATTAAAAAGCTTCTGTTCCAGTCAGCTTCAGGATTTGTATTCGTCTTTGATGCTATACAACAAGAAATATTTTACTCCTATATAACCAGTGAAATCTGGTGGCATAATTAAGTATCTTGGCTAGTTCAGATTAGTTTTCATTCCTTACAGTTTTGTAGTATATATATACTTCTTCAAGATTCATGACTGTAATTCCTTCTTAGTTTTTAGCTCAAGTATTTGATGAACTGAAATGGTCAATGAAGCTTTCTTGGAAAAGCACTGGTGATTGCTGTTATATTTTGCTGATAAGCATTTTCATTTTTATACAGCTTGCAGGGGAATGTTTGTGCTGCCTCTCAAGAAATGATCTCTGAAAAATTTGAAAATAATTCACACCTACATACAGAGTCCTATGAGCATCTGAAAGAGCATTTAGTCACAAGGGGTTAGATTCAATAATAAGAATTATCCCCCTCATCAACTGCCACACATGTGTAGGGTTAGGCTGAAGCTCTTTCATGGATACTCAGTGACTAAATATTGACAAACTAGGCAGAGACTGAGTAGAACAAATTAGTCTTTGTATACCACCAATTATGTTTTACCTTGTGGTGGCTCAGATGTTTGCCCACGGGAAGGTGTAGGCATTAACACATTGCCTTCTGCTGCTGCAGTTGTGGGGAAAAATTCTGATTGTTTAATGTATTTTTTTTAGTTTTTGTCTTGACATTTCTTTGTGCATTTTAGTTGTCCATTTATTATATCATGCCATGCCTCTTGGGTGTATACCTGTTTGGAACCTCAAACTAGGGCTTTTTTTTGTTGTAATTTCTCAAAACTTGTTTTTGTTTGGTAGGTACTTCTGGAATTATCTTTTGAAATCTTCTTTTATCCCTGAGTCTTTGATGTGAGAGGAAAAGAACTTTTAGAGTTACTGTAATACTCTAATTGGACTTGTGCAGGGTCTCTACCTATAGAAATTCACAATGATTCTCCATGAGATGGTTTCTTTCACAGACCCTGAATAAGATATAGTAGTCTTCAGTGCATAGAACCTTTCTTGCTGCTGGTGTACAGATTAAGTCATGCTTAAGCTAAGATTATCTCGTATTCTTGTATTTTCAATGTGGGATAGGAATGTAAGATTCCATAGTCCCAAGAAACCAATATCCCAATTAGTGTAGACTTACTGAGGCTGCCAGTTAAGTGTGAGCTTATTCAGAAGTTGTTATCCTTTATTGGAATTATTGTGATGGTATTATAACAACGTTTTTTTTTACCAGTATTGTAACAATATCATCTTTAAAATGGTGGTACTGCTCAGTTTGAGAGAGATAATAGTTGTAGACTTTGGTCCTATTATTGGTTGATATACCTTTGGAGTGAAGCTATGCCCTTGGGATTAAGGTTATGAAACCTAAAGATAAATCCTGGCTGAAGAGGCAACAACATGTTATTTTGGAATCATCCAGTATTATTGTAAGACCTACATCAAGCTCCTCACTCATTTGTAAAGGGCCCACCAAGGGAAAGTCAGAAAGCCACAATAACACCTTAGGGTATCAGTCTGTATGGCAAGTCAGGCCCATCTTAGGGTGGCTTTTTACTGAAGTTATGTAGAACTTTTGTTCTTTCAGCCAAATCCTTTGATGCTCTTATCAGCAAGAAGCACACCAGGTTGAATGTAGTTGCTTGCATTTTTGTTCAGACCAGATGGTCTGCTTGAAGCCATGAAGCTGTTATGGTTGCCTCTACTCTAGAACTCTACAGGGAATTGTTTGATGAATGACACTAACAAAAGCAATATTTGGCAGTTTCCGAACAAACACCCTCAGCTGGGTTCTTGTTGCCCTCCCTGATGTCGTGTTGAGTTTTCTGCATTAAGGAAACAGTATTATCACTTGAAATCCAGAACATTACAAAGAGTAAGCCTTTTCTCTGTGTTTTCCTTATTATTAGGTTTTACTTGAAGCCCACCACTTTAAGAAGGGTATGGTCTTAGATGCTCATAGGGCTGTGTCTGTTGAGAAATGTGGGTTTTGATGTGAGAAAAATTATTTCTCTACCAGAGGCAGAGCCATTTAAACATCATTTCCCATATTCTCTCCCCTTCCTTCCTATCTTTCCTATTCAGAAACCATATCTTGATTCATGCAGCAGTAAGCTTAGGGCAGATGACAGCAATCATTGAAAAACTGAGGCAAACCAATGAGCAAACCCCAACATGAGATGTGGCTGTGATGACACAGTGTCTGGAAAGTTGCTGACTGGATGTTTAATCTCTCTGAATGAGCATCACCTTAACCTACACATCTATGAAGGTTAAAAGGGGAAAATTCTCATTCATATTTTACCAATTTTGTTAGGGTTAGATAGAGGGATTCCAACCCCTTGCAAGCAAGTGCTCTCTGAGATGGTCATAGGGTTCTGCTTCTGGTAGAAAAAAGCTTTTGCATACTTCAAAATCTACATTTTTGCATCAAAATCATTCAGATGTTAGTATCTTTCTTGTATGCTGCAACTACATAATGAAAAGGTTTACAGATAACTCCTCAGTCAGTTTTAATGATGACTTAGCTGTATATATACATATATATATATATATATAAATAACTTTTCACATGTTTACAGGAATTGATCCATTAAATATTCTGCATCCGTTTGACATTACTACAACTTTGATCTAGATTTGTCATCAGAATACTTTACCCAACATTAATATTTTACAGGGATAGCAATCCAATGAACATGACTTCTTGTATAAGCTTTCACATGTGCAATACTGACCTTTATAGAACATGTTTCAACTTTTTTCCAGTTTAGGACAGTCATCACATTATCTGCCAACACAGTGAGGGTTTAGAATTTAATTGAAATACACTAATTCTGGTTTTTATTTTGTGATTTGCTCTCATTCACAGACTCATGTCTTAGCCAGCTCTTTCACAGTGTTTGTGATAGTTTTAAGAGAGTTACTTGAGATATACTGGAGCCAGCTCCATTACATTGATCATGATACTTATAAGATAGATACATAAGCTATTGTATTCATAGCAGTGGATAAGATCTGAGTCTGTCATGTACATCTCTAATCTCAACCTGATTTTTAGTTTGGCTAAAACTATAATAATTCCAACATGTATATGTAATGTTTGTTTGTCAACACCTTTTCATATGTTCATTGAGTTCCTCAGTGTTAGTTTTTCATTAGACTTATGTTGATGTATGTAAG
The DNA here is from genome assembly GCA_038088735.1 of Panulirus argus. NCBI lineage: Eukaryota > Metazoa > Arthropoda > Malacostraca > Decapoda > Palinuridae > Panulirus > Panulirus argus. Next base: position 85,350 of record JAYMFT010000039.1, on the reverse strand, counting down.
ATATGTGTCTGATTGGTTGGTGTTGGCCATCTTTCTGTTTTACAACTTGTTTGATGGGGCGTTCAGTTGTTGATGTTTTCATTTTTGTCATGCATTTGTTAGGAATTTGTTGAACTGACTCTTATTTCTATGCAGACACTCATTTAATAAACAGAACAATGCATTGCATGGGAAGTTATGATTATACTTACAGGAGGGAGAAAGTTCTCTGTGGTGGCTTTAAGATTTATATGAAACTTTATAGGCAAGGGCTATTTTTCAAATGTTGACCTATCTGATTCAGTTTATCTCTGAGAAATGTTAAAGATTTGGCAGAAGCATGAAGAGTACCAGGAAGTAGACATTACTAAGAAAAACATCCTTAGAACTTCTTTATCTTCCTGTACATTGAACTCTTCACTACATATCTAAAGATATGGTAAGTTGTCATAGCAATTCAAGTACTACTATGATAATGAATTAAACCTTATACATTTATGCCAACATTTTGAATATAGCCCAAAGCTTCCTGGTGTTGCTATCACACAAGTGCAACAGAATCAGGGATGTTCAGATTGATTTATGTGCTGTAGTGCTCAGTTTCCTCAGATAGAATTTAGGAAATTGACTGTAAAACAAACTCCAAATATGTATCCCTGATGATGTGACACAGTTAACAGCATGTCCATGGAAACAGAGGGATCAGGTCTTGAAGGTGCTCACTCCTTGATTTACTGAGACAGCATTACACTTGGCTTAAGTCTTAGAGGAAATAGCCTGGATGACACTGGATGTTAGCACCTCATCCTCAGACCCCTGGAAGTCACCCCTTCCCTTGTAAATGCCTCGTTCCCTGGCAGCTTACGATGCAGTGTCTGCATTGAGGTTAACAAAAGACTTGTTTGTTGCTGTTTCCTCATGCTTATATATGTTTGAACATCTGTCAATGTGACCATGATATGTTTCTCTATATTGCATTTCCCTGTTCTAAGTCCCTGGGAAAATTTTCACAGTTTCACTAATGTGCTATTATAAAGAGTTGTTACAATAACTTGTTCTTTGTAACTGTGAAGCATTGAAAAGTTTCCTGTCCAAGACCCTTTCTCCATCTCTGTCTTTTACCTTCATAGCTGTAGCATTCAAACAGCAAACTCTCACTTTCTACAGTGTGTATTCTCTCTTCTAGACATATCAAGTGTGTTGAAGGCAATGTTCAATAAATCGGCACAGGCCGCGAAAAGTGATTCGATATCCCAGACTGCAAATTCTGACAGTGGGGAATCGAAAAGTCCAAAAGGTATCATATTTTCTGCCTGACTTATTGGTCCCATTTATATTTACACTTAGATTTTTATATATAGACATGATTCTTAATGTATAATACACTAACTTGTACCCCTTAGTGCTCATGATTCATATTTATAGATTTTGAAAAACTAGAAAAGCTGCGAGTCATGGCACAGGGTTCACAGAATGTCAAGCAACCTTTTCTGCTTAGTAACATTGATCCCTCATAAAAACAGATATCAGAAAAGAAGGAGAAAAGTTTACCCAGTTCTGCCTCTTCCTACCTTTCCTCCAAAAGTCTCTATGCCCATAACTGTCACAAACAAGACAAATCTTTCAACTGCATTGTCTCTGCTATGGCTCTCAGTTGACTTGCCAGCTTCTGGAATCAACCTTCTATCCCCCCTACCCTGGCTGTGCTCTTCCCTGAACTTTTTCCGACAATTGAAGTTGTATCCTTAACCATGAAGATGGTTAGGGAAAGAATTGATGTTGGAAGTCTCACAAATGTTTTTTGCTATTTTGCCAATTGTGCTTATTGTAAAGAACCTTTTAGATAATAGATGTAATTTTTATAATGTAATACAGTAATGAGTTTGCTCATCTGGGTCTTCCAGTATTGATCCTCTCCTTAATGCTTGCAAAATCTCACCCTCTCCTTTCTTCCAGATATATGTTGCACGAAAGTATTCCTGCTTGTTCGTGAGGACTTCAGCCTAGCATGTACAGTGGATTACAGGAAAAATGACTGGGATATAACACTTCTGTAACATTTACACAAATATTTGATTACCACATTGCTCTTTCTAAGGATATATATAAATTTTTATTTATAATTACCATAGGGCCAGTTTCTATGAAAGAGTCCTAGCATTATCCAGGACCTCTTTCTAAAGGCCCATGCTGCCCGAAGCTGCATGCTACTTCCAGTTGCAGGGAAGTGTAGAGTCCTTTGGAGTGATAAGTTCTTTGATAATACTGTACTCTCAGTGACACATCCTTGCCAAAAGTGACTTTTCTCTCACAGTGTAACCTCAAACGGAGTCCAATGGACTGAACCAGGGCATATGAAGCATCTGGAGGAAACCACAGAAAGGTCTGTGGGGCCTGGATGTGAAAAGGGAGCTGTGGTTTCAGTGCATTACACATGACAGCTAGAGACTGAGTG
>JAYMFT010000039.1:44820-76884 GCA_038088735.1 Panulirus argus | reverse complement strand
CAGTTATCAAAACGGCACACTCTTGAGTTGCCGATGGCCACACAATAATCATGTGATGCAGCAGCTTGCCAAGTATTCTGTGGTCTAACTAGTAGTGGGGGCACACAAGCAAGCAGCTCTAGGGAGCAAAAGCAAGGGAAACTAATTAGCCCATCTAAAATGCAAAGAAAGGGATAGAGATTGGACATGCTTAGATGAAACTGACAGAGATACTATTTGATCAAGACCCTAAGTGGGAGGGTTCAGAGGTAAACAAGAGGTCAATTATGTTAGAAGAATAGTTGAAATGATCAAGTACTTTATATTAAGGGAGGAAAAAGAAAGAGCTTTTGGGTGCAAATATTTGACAAACTCATTAATTAGATGATACCTTTGCTTAAATGTTTTTCACCTGCCTTGAGCAGCTCTAGGTGCATCACCTGTGGAAATGGATGGTTCAGATCATTGGCTAAACTGGCTCATAAGATCCCACCTATTTCATGTGTTTATAGTCTCTGATTCTTGCAGGGCTCAGTCTGATGATGAGAAGCACAGGTTTTGCTGTGAAAAAACATTTGTTTACTGAATGCAAAGTGTTATGAGCATTGACTTAATTTCCCATCCCCTCTTTCCCTGTCAGAAAACCATTTCTTAAGGCCTTACAGTAAGAGATGCAAGGTACAAATTCCAGTGGACTGTGAGGTATGTGGGTTGGTGGACAGAAGACAATACTTGCACCACCATAGCACCGATGTCATACACTTGGGTTTGTTACTATTTTGTTGTTGGGTTACTGTAAATTGTTGTCAGGAAAAGTGAAATCCAGTCAGGTACATCTTATTAAGGGAATAAAGAGTGTTCTGACCTCCCTGTGAGAGAGCTCTTCCTCTTCATTTCTTATAGGGTAGAAATGGTAGAGAAATGGTTTTTCATACGCCAAAACCTATTTTTTTTTTTATGTCCATATTTCAGAATCATTATTCCATAAGTTTGAATTACAGTTTTGTATCCAGCACTGTATCTTACATATTTAATTTATAATACATAGCAATTTATATTCTTTTTTAATGCAAGTTTATTATACTCATATTTAACACATATCATCATCTTGCATATCCATCATACAGCTTCAAAAATATTTTCTCTATATATTCATAAAACTTTTTATCATATATGATCATGGTAGAATGTGTGATACAGCATCAAAGATAACAGAGCCTTTAAAGGGTTAGAAGGAAAAATTTTCTTGCACCTAAATGTAATCTCATTGTTAACTGAGATTGCAATTTGTATTTTTTTTCTGTCACAGGCTCTCAATCTGAATGAATATCATTGTAGTTACTGCTTGTAATACAGCCCTCCAAGGAATATGGGTTAAGGTAATGTAGCTTTAGTATGATAAAAGTTTTTTGTTTTTAATCTTAAGAAGGTTTTCAGGTATAATACAACAAATACTTTTCAAAACTTTCTAAAAAGTACTTATCATTAAAAATGACTCAGAGGATCTGATACCACCATGAACAAGAAGCAAAGATTGAAGGATGGTTGAGGCTATCATCTGTGTAGGTTAATTAAACTAAGAAAATTAGTCAGCAAAAATGTGGTACAGGATTCCTTAATCCTTCATATATTAATTCTACCTGCACCATTCCAGTGGTTAAAGAGAAGGAAAAAACATACCTCCGGCAAGCCTCCGCACCGTTGCTTAAACGCAAGAGCTCGAAATTTGGGCTTGGTCAGTTCATAGGGACAAACCAGTCAAGCCATTTAGTCTCAGGTATATCCTCTCATTCCCTGGCTTGACTCCCACAGTTCATGGGCCACTGATATACATATATTGAGGAAATGTTCCTGGGTCTACAACCATCACTAAATAATTAAAGTCATGTAAATGTAATTTTGCATCTGTTTTTAATGATATGATTGACCGAAAAAAATCCTTGGAATGGCAAATTTCATTTGTATATGACTACGTACACTTTGTTTTAAACTTAAAAGATGATTTTACATGAAAAAAACAAATAGTATGGTCTTGAATGAGCTTCTCTGGTAGTATATTCGTTGCCTATTAAAGTGTAATCATGGGAGCAGCGCTTCTTTCTTGTCAAAACTTCAGTGTATGTGAGAACCTCTGATTGTTGTTGTTACCATTGTTCATGTTATTCTTGTTTTTATTCTTTTCATGCTCTTTTTCTAAATATTTTCATTTTTAGGCTAATACTAATTTTCATTGAAAGCACATAAGCATGCATGTTTATGTGCATGCACTCATGCACATATGCATGCACATTTTTACATTGTTGGAGACCAGCCTATTTAGGTTTTTACCACTGATATACAATGGACTTTTGGTCAGGCACAGTTACTTAACCACTGAGCATTCACACACACACATGCACACACACACACACACACACACACACACACACACACACACACACACACACACACACACACACACACACACACACACTTGCACCACAGAGAGATTAATAAAGCTGGAGATTGATGGATGTAAATGACTCATGCTTTTTAGGACTGAAAGAGGATTATATTCTAGACAGAAAAAAGTATGCTGATTAAAAGAGTACGTGAGGCCATACAAATGGTTGACACAGGGGTTTCTGTAATAAAAGAAAGGATTCATCTGGCCATGAGGTACTTAGGGAAGCTAAGAAATTAGAAAAAATGGTAGAATTCAGTTAGGTATTCATCATACATGACAAACCAAAAGAAAAAAGGGAGGAAAAACAAAATATACAGCCAGAGGGCAAAAAAGGGGAGACTCCAAATGAAGCAAGAGGACAGAACAGACCTGCCACTACTGCTAAGAAATCAGGAACATTAAATGATAGACATATCAGACTAAAAGTTGTGTACAAAATGCAGATAGACTTATGGTAAATGCTAAGGAGCTAGAATTCAAGGACTGAATTAGGGTAATTGCACCTGATTTTGTTGGCGTTGTGAAGACAAAGCTTATAAAGAGAAAAGATCTAACCTGGTCTGTTAAGAGGGATACACGATAGCCAGGGAGTTAGAGAAGACAAAGGTAGAGGAGGACTGCCTCTTCTAATGAGATATTGGCTCAAGTTTAAAAAATTAATGGTAAATGGCCCATTCAGACAATACATAATGAGAAGAGTAACTGTAGCAAAGACGTTCTTTGTGGTATTAATCATGTTTCTCCAAAGAACAAAATAAGCCAGAGCAAGTCTATGATGAAGACTGAAAAAACAAATCAGGATGTTGCATGTAGCAGTAAAACATGCACTTCTCAGAGATAATGAAGTACTGATAATGGGTGTTTCAGTTAAAGAGATTAATTAAGGTAATTTGAATTCTCATGAAGGCAAAGAATCTTGGAGAAAAAAGTTATTAGTGTATACGGAAAAATTTCCTACACCAGCATGTCACTAAGTCACTAGGATCAGAGAGACTGTTAAAACAACATTATAAGATCTAATCTTCACACATAATAGCAATGATTTTGAAAGTACCAACGATGATACATCAGATGTAAAAAATTACAATGTAATGATGGAGTTTGACTGAGGTAAATGAGCAACATAAAAAGAGAAGCATTGAAACCAGACTCACAGGAGATATAAGTGTGGAAGTTTTACAAAAGTTAGTAATTTCTATGGTACAGGAGACTACTTATGATTAAGCACCCTTGGGTCCTTGATGGTAGCAGTTGAATTAATTTTCCACATGTAAGAGTAATAAAGAGTGAACCACATGACCAATGGAAAATACAGAATAATCATAAGTGCACTGCAGTAAAACAAAACAAGAAATTACATGTTGGCGTACACTAACATGTAAACTGTTAGAATGTAACTGGTCTGTTGGTCTCTGTTTGCAGAGTTCTTGTGGCATTACATCAGCCAAAGCACCACAGTGTTACACCATACACTTAACCACTTCTATTTCTATTTTCATTTACTTGATAAGCATATAGCACATTAGAAATGTACTGGAAACAATGCTGTACATAACTGTCCTGTATTTACACTTAATCTGACAAAAATATATTTCATATTCCTATTTAACTATCCTTAGGGATAGGGGAGAAAGAATGCCTCCCATGTATTCCCTGCGTGTTGTAGAAGACGACTAAAAGGGGTGGGAGAGGGGGGCTGGAATCCTTCCCTCCACTGTTTTTACTTTTCCAAAAGGAGAAACAGAGAAGGGGGCCAAGTGAGAATTTTTCTTCTAAATGGCGAATATGTATGAAAAGAAAACTAAATAAACATGCAGAAATTTCCTCCAGTTGACTTCACAAAATAAACTGCCATTTTTCTGTCAGTCATATTCTTAACTGAATAAGCATATAACATTTAAAAAAACTAAAGGATAAATTTTCCAAATTAAATATTTTTTCTAATGTGTTAATTAAATTTTCACCAAGTAAATATGAATGATAGAGATACTTCTTCAGTAAACACTCACTCTAACATGAATGATAGAGACTTTAGTTTTCTTTATTTCTTGTCAGTCAACTTTTTCCCTACGCATTCTTTAAAACGAATGATAAAGCAACTGTCATCTGTAAGTTGTAAAAGAATCTTGAATCACACTCTGTAGAAATTAACTTCCTTTCTCATGTACTAAACGTACATACAGTATACTTCAGCGATGTAAATCCAGAGAGAAAAATAACCTTAAAAGTAACCTTAAAAGGTTACTGACTAATTCCTTATTTAGGCGATGGTGTGCTGCACCTTCTTTCATCACAAATTCCATCTATATCATCGAGGTCTAATGTATCATCAATTGGTGTAGGGCTGGGTGCCATTGGAGGTGAAAATCTGGACTTTATTGTAAGTGTAGGGCTATCCTTAGATAGCTCATTAAAACTAGGATTCACAATATTATCAATAGGGTTGTGGTAAGGTTCTGGTAACTAGGTGTAAAAAAACAATGTCATCCTGGTAATTCATCCTCATTCATTCTTATATATCTCTAAGTCAGTGATAGGATTGTAACAAAATAGTAACCTGAGATATGGGTCTGGCTGTCCTATCAACAAGATCGTCAGATTTTTCCTTGGGAAGAGTTGCACTTTTCTCAAGTCCCATCTACTCATGTAACTCCTTAGCTTACAGGCAAGTAGAGGGCCAGTGATACAGTTTCCCTGTGCTCATATGATACTTTAACCATTCATAGAGCACTTCATTTGACTGGGCTAACTTAGGCTTGTGTAGGTTCCTACATTTTTCCACTATTACCTTATGTGCATTAACACACAGAACTTCAAAAGCTTAACTTTCTGTCACTTAAAGTCATAAATTGAGGATGAACCAATACTGTACTCAGTCATAATTCTGCTACAAGATTCATGTTTTACAGACACTTAAGTCATAATACTGCTACAAGGTTGACCTTTGTCCAGTCACCTATGGTCACTCTTCTGCTGTAAAGATAGAACAACTCTGTTTCTCTTTGCTCCAGAATGCACATTACTAATCTGTGAAGCCATACCAATGGGAAAAAAACCAGCAAATTGTATTTTGTTGAAACTTGCCAAAATTATGAACCCATGATGATAATAATATCCACGGTGATGACACTTGATTACATCTAAACAGTGCTGCAAATCCTGCGATCATTGCTAAACTATGTTAAGTACTACAGTAAATGAATTTCAGCATCTAACTGTACCATGGCATATAAAACATATTGGTTCATTTAACTGGATATGTTTTGATTTTACAAGTATTCAGTTATTTTACAACAAAGATCATAGTTTGATTGCCACATACTGTCCTCCATTCCTCCCCCACTTCCCCAGGGATCTATTTATTAACTTCTGTGTTATACAGTACCACAGCAGTATAAGATACTTTAACTCACTTTTTCTTTTTACATATAGTGTGCAGTATTTTAATTCTGCATGTATTTCTTTAATCTTATAATGTAAAGAATAACACCTTGTTTATATGTCCTTATTGTGAACAATTTTTACCGATGGAGGTGGGGGGTATTAGTTGGTTGAATGTATAAGTCACAATTATCATTGTACTGGAATGGACAGTTAAACAATCTGGCAGTTAACTAAATGTGCTGTAATTTAAGTGGGTGCCCTGTGTACAGATATTTTTCTGGATTATTTTATCCATACTGGGAAGAATTCAATCATGCCATTGTTGTGGGTTTTTATCCATACAAGGAAAAATTCATCACTGCCAATTTTTTCCTTTCTAATTAACTAAGTCATGGATAAACAGGAGTTCATTGCATACACTTGAAAGACCTCTTGAAATGTTGTTCAGCATTTTGCTGGAGAGAGTTAATGTGCCAAGGGATGACAGTGGTGTGTAAAGCACCAGATAAGATAACCAGAAAGCAAATAGACAATTTCTTACAGAGAAACCCTGTCTAAATGGCCAGGAAGGAGTTCGTGAAGAAGACAGATCTTCAGGCAAGAATAAAGGGTTGACTACTTCGATGGAGAGAATATTATCTTTGTAAAAGGGAAAAGATGCATGTCAGAGGAGCCTTCACCAAATGGGACAAAGTGACCAGGGGAGTGCTACAGAGTTCTGTTATGGGACCATTGCTCTTCTTAATTTGTGTGAATGACTTGCCTGAAGGTAAGGACTCCTACCTGGATATGTTTGCAGGTGATGCAAAGGTCATGAGGGAATTGAAAAGTGAGGAGGATTGTATCAACTTACATGGGGATCTAATCAGACTCCAAAGTTCGTTTGATACAGTTAATGAAATTCAGCATGAGCAATTAATTATACAGTAATGAGGAAAAAAGTGAAAGAAGGCCTCAATACAACTATTTAGCTGGAAATTGGCTTCAGAATTCTGTGCATGAGAAAGACTTGTGAGACATTGTCATCCATATTTCTCTGCTGAAAGATATTAGAATAACTTTTATTTATATGAAGAAGGAAATATTGAGCAAGCTGGTTATAGCAAGCTCTTCATAACCTATATAAGACAAAAACTAGAATATATTTCTCAAGTTTGGATGCAGCACCTAAAGAAGCACAAAGAGGTAATACAGAAGGTCTAGAGGAGGGCAACAAAACTGGTACTGTACCAGAGTTAAGAGAACTGAGATGCAGGCAAAGGCTAGAGGCTTTAAATTTGACCACCTGGGACAAGAGAAGAGTGAACAGTGACTTGATCTCAACCTTTAATTTTTTAAAACAGATCGATGATATGGTCTGTGAACAGTTCAAAAAATGTAGGGATAGAGCAACCAAAGGACATAACATGAAATTAAGCAAGAAGTCTGTAAAAAAAAAAGTGTAAAGAATGGAAAGAAGTACAATACCTTTATAAGAGTGGTGGATGAATGGAATAGAATGACTGAGGACATCGTTAATGCAGTCAGCATACATAAATTTAAGAAGTAGTATGATAGTAGAGAATGTTTGAGATGGGTCCCCAAGAGTGTAAAACTCCCTCCCTATACAGTACAAAAACGTAATCACACACAGAGGCTGTTCAATGGGACTCTAGAGGAAGAGGTATTTCCAAGGAAGTGGAAAAGGGCAAATGATGTGCCTGTCTTTAAGAATGGTGACTTAGAAATCATACTGAACTACAGGCTTGTTTCATTGATAGTGTTGTTTATAAAACCCTGGAAAGAATAATCAGAAAAAAATAAAACTAACTTCAAATAATAATCATCATAACTGAGAGACATGGCTTCAGAGAAAGAAGTTCTGCATCATTAACCTCCTGGACTTCCATGACAGGATGAGTTTGGTCTCAACTAGAGAGATAAATGGCTTGACTTTGTGTTCCTAGACTGCCAGTAAGCCTTCGACATTGTCATCAGAGGTTGATTAAGAAGCTAGAGCTACTTGACACCACCCTAAAACAACATTGATAAAAAGTGGCTGGCCAATTTTATGGTCAGCAAACATGATAGTCACTCACAATTGCTTCACATCTAAAACACTTAAGTTCTACAATGAGTTCTCCAAGCAGCATTTCTTTCTCAACTCTCTACAGTCTCTTCCTACATGACCTCCCAATACCTCTTCCAAACAACATGCAGGCGACCTCACAACATCCTGACATCAAATTAGCAACGACAACATCCAGCATTACATTTCATGGGTGAAACAGTGGCTCACCCGGAGTATTATGTCTGCATCTCCACATAAGTCTTCAATCATTCCTTTAAATTCCAGTCACCTTGAATGGAAAAGCACTGCTAGTGAACAAAACACCAATCATTTCAGGCATGACATTCACTTCCAACACCAGTAACATCAACACAATAGCAATAAACAAAGTAAGTGTCCCCAGACTTGCACCAGATTTGGACAAGAAAAAGAATCCCTTAACATCTTGCATGAACAATTTATCAAGTCCCCTTTACACTATGCTTCCTCTGCCTGGTTTTCCATTCTCTCAAAAGCAAATATAACAAAGCTGCAAACCACACAATATATTGATCATAGAACAAACATAGTTGCCTGGCAACCAAAAACACTCAACATCTTAACAATATAAAAAAGACCCTTCCAATACATTGCCGCCTTAACATGTTGGGCACTCAATTCTGTGCAACAGTACTAGACCCCTCCAACCCAAGCCACTCCAAAGCTTACCTCTACCAAACCCTGATCACAGATCCTCCACCCCATAACAAATAAAACATTGACAAAACACACACTGAATAGATATCCCTTTGTCACTTACACAACATGGCTTTAAACCCAAGCACTCCACCACCACATTATACATAAACCTCACACAACATACCCGAAATGTCTTCAACCAACGACAACCCCCCATCCTGCACAATAGTAGTGGCAATAGATATCAACAGTGCACAAGACAACATCCCCGACACGTCCTCACACAAAAGATACTTGACACCACCCTCCAAAACAGTGAGAAATAGTTGTTGTCTGTCCATTTGTCTCTGTTTCTGTCTTCTTGTAATTGCCTAATTATTCAGTAAGGGGAGAGAACTCTTAACTCATTGGGCCCCATCTTCTGAACTTTCTTTACCATCAATAAGATTTTAACCCCTTCACTGCGGCAGTCCTAAAATCTGCTGTACTTTCTGTGTGTGGGATAAGTTCAAATATTCTTTAAAAATTTATCTCCATAGGACTGCTATTACTGTTCACCAGAATATAATTTTCTGCATAAAATTATATACAACTTACCATTTTGCTGCTTCACTACCTAGTGTATTAGATACTCTAGGAGTACTGTCAGGCATATGTAGTGAGATGTGTGGTATTTTTGGAAGTGTTTTTGTCAATAACTAATATGATTACAGGTTTTCATTTCTAATGTCTATTGCCTATGAAGAGTGACACAGTTTCACAAATTACTGCATAATGTGGGGCACAGATTTTGTACAGGTTTCTTTGATTCCTTGACACATGTTGACCAGTTTGTGGAAAAAATTTAAGCTGTAGCATCTGGTAACACTGTGTGGGATGCCACTACAAGAATTGATAACTTTATGTATATTCCATAGCTGCAATGAATAGGAAAAAATTAATGGGACACATACACCCCAGCCACAGTGAATAGGTTAAATATTTGTACGCTGCCGTCATTCACAGCTTCATTACAAAGGCTATTCCTACCATCTACCTACATTACAGTAAAACAGTGCTTCTTCACATTCTTCCAAAGAAAGTTTATGCCTTGCTTCTTTTCATGACCTCTGGTTACTCTTGTTGAATTTCTTGAAGGACTGCTCACTGTTGACATCATCCAATCAAATTAAAACTTAATTTAACGGCTGTAATCGGGTTACCACCTATCTCATCTCTCTTTCTCAGTGGGAAAATATGTAGCCTTCAGCCTCTCATTGTAGCTCATCTCTATTAAACCGTTGACTGTGGCTGTTATGAATGTTAGGTGTATCCCCAGTGCAACACTTTTCAATAAACAAATATTATTTTTTTTACTTTACTGTTCAAAATTTTCTTTTTCTGAAATGGATGATATGTATAACAATATAATAAAACTTTAGTTGTGTGTATGGTGAGCTTCCTAATTGAATATGCATTCAGGCTGCAACTCTGCTTGCTGTACAAAGTGTCTCTCTTTATTCCATGATATATGCACATTTCACTACAGGAGGGCTTCAACTTACAACAGGGTTAAATTCCTGAATAACTTATTGCAGTCCAATCCGTCATAAGTCAAGCCATTGAGATCCATATTATGAAGAGAATTACATTCCCAACAAAGACTTTCCCAATAAAACATTATGGATGGATTATACTGTAAAAGACACAGCTTACCATCCATATAAAGCACAGGATACCACACTCTCTGTCACCATGTAATTTTGATGATATGTAATGAAAAGTCACTGAAAAAGGTACTGTACTGGAACACAATGATGAGGGCTTTCTAAAGGGTTGCTGGAGTGGAACTAGGTAGACTGAGGGTTGCAGGGACAAAATGGGTAGCACACAAGGGTTATCTCCATCACCCTATGGACCATGTGATTCAGCTAATGTTGCTACATCACAGGCAAATCATACAATATTTAATTAACAGAGACACATTAAGAATATAAAGGTCACAGAATGAGGGACCCAAAGACTTGACTATAAAAATGAGTTTCTAACCTGTATCAAACCTCCTAAGCACCTCTAATTTACCCTCAAAAGTCATATCCTTGTCCTGCGCTCCCCAAAGTACATTTAAGAGTCTTTCCAAGCATACTGAAATGCCTGCACTTGGGGGTTCAGTAAAGAGTGGGATTGCACTGAACATGAACAAATATATTTTGCCAGTTGATGGGATTCAAATCAAATGGTATTTTCTTGTGGCATAATCAAAATATGCAAAAGTACACAAATGCCTTGGGAAAGATGGTGATATGTCTTATTGAAGTAAAATGTTCTTTTAGACATTGAAAATATATAGAAAAAATATTACTTATTCCAACATGAAGCAAGTTGAAACATAGTGTGCAAGTTGATGCAACATACTCTAATTCTGAAGAACCTTAAGTTTGAAGTGTGGGAAGTCAAAGTGCTCTAACTTGAAGCCTTCCTGTATGCAGTTATGTCATGATTTTCAGTTTCCAGTGATATATGTTCAGTTATTTATATATTATATCTAAATAGATTTATATACACTTATCAATATACATTTTTCTTAGCTGCCCGTTCATTTGTTGTACCTTCCTACTTAAGCAGGTACCTGTCAGATCTCCCTCTTGTTTTCTCTTCAACCATATGGTCAAAGTAAAGCAACACATGATAAATTATATCATGTGTGATGTGTTTACTCTCCATGCTACTATGTGTAAAGACAAAGTCTCGGTGACAAAGTGTATCAGCCTCCCTAGGTCTCATATGCTCCATGATGTTACAAGTCTGTATGTCTTTCTGTAGGTTTCAGTTAGTATGTTTATTGAAGTATAATAGAGTCTCCTAAGCATTCTGTATACTGTATTCCATGAGGGCATCACAATACTGCTAATAGTCATAGCTAAAAAAGAAATTTCAAGTGATATTTCCTCTTCCCTATCCTCAGTACACTCTTCCTCAGTGGCTCTCCTTACCACCTGCACTTAAGACAGTTCTCCCCTTGTGACAGATACTGTCTTTATTGTAATTCATGTTGTAAATCATGTTTTCTCAAAGTTTAGTTTGGTATTTTGTTTAGCATAGGTATATCAGTCCTGGATATCATTCAGGGAAAATTTGAACTAAATTAAATGGAAAACTCACTTGAATGGATGGGGTACAATCCCAATTGATCTGGATAACTGGGATTTCACTGTATGTGTATGGATACAAGTACATTATAGAAGCTTTATGTATGTGGTTAAAGAATGCAAATGCTGTAATATACAAGTTGCCAATCAAAAATCTGGCAATCGTTATTCTGGTTCCATCAGTTTTCTGGCAGGAATCTCTGTATGGGCTGTACCTGCATGATAAGCACAGTTTAAAAATTTCTGGGTTAGCATGCCACTGTTTTTGGGAGTCGTTGGTAATGTTTTGATGGCACTGAGGTTAGAATCAGCTGTTGGTATATGCTTCAGTCTGCAAACAGGCATTCCTACTTATTTATATGCTTTTATTGTTAAAATCTGCTGCTGTTTAGCCTCAGCCATTGAGTCAGCAAATAAAAGAAGTGGTGTAAAATGCAGACAGCTCATTGTGCATCGCAAAGAAAGTTCTTTTGCTTTTCATTTTGTGTTTAATTTTCTTTCTTTAAAGTACTGTAGTCTGTTGCAGTATATACAACATATATAGAGTTAGGAGGCAATCAATCAATTCTTCAGAAAAATCGAAAATCTGGCAGCCATGAGGTCCCAAGGTTGCTGGATTTTTGATTGGCAGCCTGTATTACCTTAATCCATACACAAGTGTGATGGAATTGAGCGTAGCATCTAAGACCAATGCTTAAATGTGATCTTTCTTCAGTAATGGAAGAGTGCTTTTTCATATGTGTGTGTTGCATACTTTATTTGTTGTGCATTACATGATCAGTAAATAAATAAAAAAAACTTGGAAAGTTACACCTTAAATGATGTGTAAACATGAATAAATGTCTTTTAATAAACTAACTGGGAAGTCACACATTACAGATTGTGAATGAGGATTATAATTATATGAATAGACTCTCTAGATTCACAAAGCATTCTCTTTCCTTTCTACACTGTCTTGTAACCCACTTATAATGGAACTGCTGTATCGAAGATTTATATATAATTATGATCATCTTTAAGGATTCTAAGAATCCTCTCACGTATATGTATATTATAATTTATATTTGGAATAAGTCACACATTACCATACCTAAACCACAGGAGGTTCATGGATAAAAAACAACACTTGCATGAAGTAACATGTTTTACAGTAATGTCTGTTGCTATGAAGGAAATCCTTCATCATTAAATGACACAAAGTAGTTACTGTAGCAAAGACCCCTTACCAGATAGTGTTTCTGACATTGCAACAGGACAAATTGTGTCTAGAATTTGATGAGTGACATGACTGCTTGATGGTGTCCCAGATGCCACAACAGGAATGCCAAAAACCAGACTTGGATATGCAATTAATGACAATCAATAAGCATCTTTGGCATTATAAAAGGACTACCAGAGTCCAGAATGCAAATCTATATTTGAAAGACAGTAATTCTACTTACTGGCATACACCAATTTATCTTAGGATGAGGAAGTCTTGGTTATTCATGCAGGCAAGGAAACTTAGCAGTTAAGAGTGACATCTTTTGAGTTAAGCGTAGTGCCGCAGATTCTTACTGGGTCAGTATCATCTTTCTTGAGGAGACTAACATTACTAAAGTGGTAGTAGCAGCACATCTCAAAGATTTCTTAGTTATAGCATATTCAAAAGAAGGTTTTGTCAGGATAATTTGCTTTATTCATAGATATATTCCGAGAAACTTAGTTTTATCAGATGAAGGAAGATGTGCCTGGCCACTCTCTAGGAAGAATTCATCATCAGAATTCTGGGTATGAGAATTTTCGAACAGATGTTTAGTAGAAAGCATAGAGAGTGATTAACAGGTAATCTTTTACATAATGTTCAACCTTTCACTCAGAGAAAGTACCAACTAGTTTGCTAATCTTTTGAGGCCTTGGAGGGATTTTGAAGAATTTACTGTAATAGAATCAGTACATTTAGAGTTTTTCCCTAGTCTGTATCATGACAAATACGTAACTAGCAATGTCATTTTGTATAATTTTTCTAACCCTGTATGAACTCGATTGAGATTTTTGTTCTCTTTCAAGGAAGTATGTAGCTTCCCCATCTCAGACAAAACAGTATGTCAAATTTTTTTGATCTTTCACTATCTGAAAGCTATGTGGGCAGTATAGCTTTAAAATCTTTGCCTATAAAAGCTGTGTTTCTTTTACGAATGGGAGAAGGGGAAGTTACTGAAATTCATGCAGTGTTTAGGTATAAGAATATGCTAAAGTTTGAGATCATCTTTTATAGGTAAAGATTAATCCATACTCAAAGTTTCTTGCTAAAAATAAGACTGCTAGATTTAAGAATATGCATGTTTTAATACTGCCCTGGAAAATTTCTCCTCAGAAATATCATTCAGTATGTCCACTCAAGGCTCACACACTTTTGGTCACTTAGAACATTACTTAGAACATTTATTTGTTCTAGGCTCCCTTGAACTGTTACCTGTAAACAACATTTCCATTTGGGATCAAGGAACTGGGTCTTTCACAGCCAAGGCTGTCTGCTAGAGCCCATGATGTAAGGATAGTGGCCTCTATCTTGGCTTTCTTAAGGAATCTTACTGGATGGAATTAGCAGAATGGTCTTCAACATTGCATAAATACCTTATTTCAACAATGCTTCTCCTTAAATCAGGTTGACCTTTCTTGTGTAATTTTGGGTATCCCATTTTCAGAACTTGGTTACTTGTCCTTAAGAGTAAGTCCTCTCATTACTTTACCACAGTTTTTTGTTTAAGTCTCTCTTCCTTCCTGTTGGTATGCTCTCAGACACTCACAATGCTCCATGAAATTAAGAAATGCAGGTTATGATGGAGGACGAGCAAAGCCCCTGTGGGCATCAATACAATTTCTCTTCCCTATTTCTTCCTCTTCCATTTTTGAAAAACTGTTTCTTGATTCTGGATGGTAATCCCAAGGCACAGATGCCAGTGGTCAGTCTATGAATAAGGATGGACAGGTTAGCACCACTTCACCTATTTGCTATGATATCAAGC
Organism: Panulirus argus; assembly: GCA_038088735.1. Lineage (NCBI taxonomy): Eukaryota > Metazoa > Arthropoda > Malacostraca > Decapoda > Palinuridae > Panulirus > Panulirus argus. Next base: position 62,211 of record JAYMFT010000039.1, on the reverse strand, counting down.
CTTTGTGGATTGCTTTATGGTTGTTTTGCATATGAGCATCTGCTGGCCTCATATGTTTTATGATGGTCAAAGGAAGAAAATCTTAATGGAAGACCTCAATTTAGGAGAAAGATTGTTTTAATATCCCATCAAGCAAGTGCTTTCTAAGATGCCCTTAGGACTCTGCTAATAGTAGAGAAATAGCTTTTCATCCTCTAGAACCTACAATTTCAAGAGAAATGAGTTCTGTATCACTGATAAGTATTAAAAGTGTTAAATATGTGCACTTGATATATTTTTTTTAAGATAATCAATGAATATATTTTTCAAAGAAAGTATCATAGAGGTACTCCTTTCTAGCAGGTATGCATGCACTGAGACAAAATAGCATAAAGATACAATTAAGAGACTGGTATATATATTGATATTTATTAAATCAATCTATCAGTTTGACAATGAGTCTCCAACCACACATTAGGTTATTCCATGCAGAATCTTCATTCATCAGCTTTCATATATCTTTTCTGTATTAGTTACTTTCTTGCTCACATGCTCCCTCACTTCGACATGTCGCATGTCATTGATCTCCCATGACTTCTGATCCAGCTAGACTGATGTTATGCATTGTTTTTCTTAGTTATCTAGTGTACATTATCTAAACTTGGTGAATTATCTTTTGACAAAACTACCTATTCTTTTTACATTTGCACAAGGCATAAGGATATGGTTATCACATCAGTCTCTATAACATAATGAGTTTTTTATCTCATACCAGGTTTACCATGCAGAATCTTCTCTTAGCATTACAATTATGTTGCATCTTTCATGTACCTCTACACTTGCTCCCTTCTTTCTCAAATGCTCTCATGCTTCTCACCTTATCTTCAATTTCCTGTGATATCTAATTTTGCTCTTGTCTCTTGTACAGCAGCCATTCTTTTCATCCAAACTTGGTAAACTATTTTATCACGTGTTCTTTTTTCAATTACACATTATCTTTTTATCCAGTCAGTGATACCATTAAGTATACATCACAGTATTGTATTTTCTGTTCACTAGTGCTGGAGCATATCTATCAAAAATTCTTGAATCACATGCCGCTGCCTGAAGGTAAAATGTTTAGCCATTAGTGCTTGTATTAGCATTCCAAACACTGTTACCAGATGCTACATCCTGAGTTTTTTCCATACACTGGTCAGTGTATGTGCAGATGTTAAAGGGGCTTGTGCAAGATCTGTGCCCTCTTGTTGTGTGATGATCTGTGATGTCGTGACATATGCAAAGAGTAACAGATAGTAGTGATGAAAACCTTTGTTAATAATTTTTGTGTGAGACAAAAATACTTCAAAAATACCACACATCTCACTGTGTATGCCTTACAGTACTCCTGTTGTACTTCATACAGTGTCTGTAAAAAACACTGTTTGCTCCCATATGTTTTCAAAGGTGGTACATGGCTAAGGCTTATTGTGGGTACAAGCATGTGACGCTCTTAAGGTGAAATTATTGTACATCTGGTCGCTGAGACTAGAGTTTTTAATGGTGTGAGCACCAGCAACCCACCTCAGTGTTCCTAAGGCTATCTTAAGGGAAGAATTTTCTTTTTTTACTCTTCCTGGCTGCCACTTCATTTCTGGAATATAGCTTTTGGGTGCTGTATTCAACCACCTGTGCTTCAAGATGGTTGGCTCTTAACTTCTAAGGAGGAGAAAGCTCCAAATTTCACCTGGAAGCAAAAAAAATGTGGGTACATGTGAGATTTCAAGGCGCACTGTGTGCTCAGAACCCACAATCAGGTGGCTGCTTCCTGCAACACTGCATCAGGGCCTCACATCATTCAAGAGAATAAAGACTCTATAGACCCAAAACATGGACCTAGAATACTTCAGGAACCTTACCAATTCCATGCCCAGATATATACAGATGGTAATCAAGGACAAAGAAGAAATGACAAACTACAAAAATATAAGTGTGACGTCACGTTTGAAATTGTCCGGGGAGGCGGACAAGGTTTAATGCAGACACTGTACATCTGGCAGCAGAGAAACATAAGTTAAAGGGCATGTAGCATGTGTGAACAATGTTTCACCAAGTCGAGTTATACAGTATATCATTTTGTTTATAGGATTATGCTCTAGTTAGCTGGAATAAACTCAAGGAGATATTTTTATAGGATATTTGATAATCTCTTGCACACAGGATGTACAGTGGATATTAGACTGTTGCAGTCAAAGGGTTAATATCTTAGAATTTATTTTGTACTCCTTTTATCTGATAACTGTGTGCCTCTTTCATTTTCCTACCAGTTCTTTGTTCTCGACCATTTAGCTTCCAAATACCATGCAGGCAGCTACACACTTTAGCACACCCTTCCACCCCAGGGAAGATTTATTTTAAGAGCTATCAGTCTGCACATCTATCAGTACTTTCTAGTATTTCATACAAGCACCCTTCAGTAGTAATGAATGTGTTTTTCATGTGACATAAAAATTTTTTCTCTTGCTTCATTTATTGCATTTATCTCGACTTACACTCAGATCTCTCTCTTTAGATGGACAAGACCTAATTTTGTGTGCATTAATATTTTATTTTCAACTGTAGGATAATTTACCAGCTGATTTTACATTAAGTTGCAAATTTTTTCTCAAAATGAACTTTATCTGCATTGCAAGCATCGACTCTTCATCATTGCATTTATCTGCCATGGCCTCTACAGTCTCAGTTTAAGCATGAATTGCCTTAGTAACATGACTCATCTCTTCTGAACTCAAAATTTGATCTTAACCCTTTGGCCGTGGAAGTAATTTCCAGCTGCATTCTTGAGGAGTATCAATTCTCCATTGAAATACAAAAATTATTCTTACTTTAATATCAGGGCAAAACCATTAAGTTTCCATGTCTAGCATTAATATTTCTTAAAAACATCTAATAGTGAAGGAGAGTAGTAGACAAAGAATGGCATAGACTTCCTAAAGTGTAACAGATTTCATATTCTTTACACTCATAATGATGAACAATTGTAAAGGGCATGATAAACATTACACAGCATGATTTACCGGAACAATAAAAAGCACCACTCTGCCAACTCATTATCACTTGTCAAAAATATTGTATATTATCATTATATGTATTTCTTTATGCATTTAAATACATAATACACACTTGTAATGATGAATGAACTGGAAGGGACATGAACAAAATTGAAGCACCAAATTAAAATGGAAGCTAAGTAGCCCCATGGTGCCAGTTTTAAACACATATCAGAAACATTGTATCATCGTCCATCTCTATTTATGCATCAAAATACATAAAACATACTTACATAGCATATCCTGATTTTATATCTTTTATAAATTGCCTAAATAATAATGAAAAAAGAAATTAAAGAGACAGACACATTGCTTTGTGGGTGTTGGCAGTCAGCTAACTTAGTTACTGTTTAATGTGAGGTTTCAGTCAATCACTGTGTGGAGGCAGCACCTCAGGGGACTCTGGTGCCATTTTGTGGTTAGGGAAGGGTTCGAGAAGTACACGGGGTGTACAATCAGACCATAAATTACTTTTACTCCTTCAGTGTCACACAATATGACAAATCAGTACAAAATTCCTAACAAAGCTCTCATATTTAGCTTCACATTGATAGCCCCGCTTTCCTTATATGGGAATGTGTGGAACTAACAGTGTTACTATTCCTATCACTTGCTATAATGCAGTGATGTTAAAATCATGTATGCCAATCCTATCGGGACGACAGGAGAGGTATTGTTCACTTTGAAATCCATTGCACCTATTGGTAAAATTAATTTATTGTCTGACTGTACAAACTCTTTTCAACAGCTTTGGACTATAGTCATATTTCATGATATGAAGGAATATTATGTATTACTTCCTAAGTGATAATTCGTGGCCAAAGGGTAAAAACAATGAGCCAGTCCTCTTATAACATCTGACACATGCTGTGTGTAAAAAGCATCAACTCTCTTTAGTTGTTATGTACTTGCTCTAAGTAATCCTGTCAGAAATGTCCACAAACCTATTGTCATTCATGTGCATTTTCAAGAGGAATGAAAAATAATTATGTTCTTTCACTTCCCTTGTAATCTTTAAACAGATATTCACAGGGTGAATATCTGCTATGTCCTTCTGGAAATCCCCTTCTCATCTTTCATGGTATAAAATGGAATGTTAATAATTCCTTTACCATCCTGCTAAGCAACTTATCATGTACACTCAGCAGAACTTTTTTTCAGAGTATGGTTACTTGTAAAAGATATTTAAAGAAAAATTTTTTTAAGTGCACTTTAGACTGCCTAAATTTGTGCATTGTATCTGAAAAAAGTGTTGGTTGTAAACTATACTGGAACTTTGGGTTGTGCATGATGTTGGAGTACTATCAGCTAAAGTTCTAAAATTCTAGGAGCCTTAAAACTTATCCCCTTATGCTTTGTAGTGGTTGTCCATTCAAAGGTAGTCAGAAATAGATCTGATATCATCAAGGAGCATTGTAAAGGAAAAGCTTAATTCAGTGTAAGTTATCATACGTTAAAAGGAGGTTGTGTTGTGTTCTTTGAACAAGAATGAGAATTTATATAGCTTTAATTATAATTATAATCACAGTAATTTTCGCATAGGCTAAATCTGGTGTAGATGCAGAGAAAAAACTGACATTCTAAAGCTTGTCACATTTACTCTTGTTGACATATTCCATTGAATGATCAAAGGGATATTTTTTCTATAAGATAACTGTCATGCTTCCTTTGGCATGGTATACAAAAATTACTGTTGTATCTTTTCCATGTGTTACTCAATACTTCAGAGCGTGAAGAGTAATTTATGATCCTCCAAATTCAACACAACTTACATGCCTGGATGATAAAGTGTTTAGTGAGAATGAATTAATAAAATCTGGCTGGTATGGCTTTATGTAGGAAGAATGGCCTTTTTATAAGATAATTGCTTCCAGTTATTTTTCTCATAAGAAAAATTTTATCATACCATAACATTACTTGTATATTCCTGAACTATAGATGTTTCTCCCATTATGATATTGTTGAAAATAATAAAGTGTTTGTGATGCAACCTCATTTAAGAGCTGGAAGCAGTTATCATGATAATCTAGTCTTTCGTTACCAGTCATAGAAACAGATTACGTGGGTATGGAAAAGAAAACTATTCTGATACTTAAAGAAAATTTATTCATATAAATCCACTAAATACTTTAGAAATTTGGGGCAAGGTGTTTCTCAGGTACTTTTCTGTAAGCCTTACGAGATGTAGGCTTTCTTAACTAATGTAGACTTCCCCAGCCAGGTATTCTGTAGTCCTTCTGTAGACTGGCCTACTAACAGGGCAAGTCGAGTAGTAATGTGATTGCTTGAATCTGGTGGTTCTATAAATCTTATTTGCTTCTCACCATGTGACCTGTTTAGTAACTTTCTGTGGTCTAGGTGTGATGTTTTACAGGGTCTGTGATCAAGTGTAAAGGAAGTATGCATGGTTTAATATCTGTGGATGACAATCTACACAGGATCAGTGGCATCTCCAAACTAATCTCCTTGTATTTATATTTAGATATTAACTATTCATTGTAGTGCTGGATAACTTTCCCAGCCAAGGCTTTTGTAATGTGAATAAACAAAATTGTTGTCCCTTTTTGCTTGCAGACTTTACTATAAAGGGGCTTTGCACAATGCCCTGTAAACTGTTTGAGGCTTACTTCATTGACGTAATGCAGGGTATCTATTGTAGTAATTTCTTTGTGAGAGTTTTTGTATTTGTATGTGTAGATTTTTGTATTATGATGTATGTGCTAGTTGTTTGACTGTACTCAAAAAGTCTATGAATAGTACTGATCCCTAAAGGTGAATGACGAATGTTCAAGATGCCCCTTTTTCAGAAAAAAAATTTCTCTTTATGGCTAATCTGATTTCATTTGAAACCCCAAAGAAAGTAAATTACTATCTGATCAGTGATTTAGAAGTTGATAATCTTTTGAAGTAATAATATTTAGTGGTCACCAGAGTCAAGTGAAATAAATCAGCTAGACATTTTGAGTACCCTTTGTCCAGTGTCTGTGATTTTTTTACTTTGCTGCCTGTTTAATTCTAGTTCCATGTAGTATAGTCTTTTAAACCAGAAATTTCAATGATTTACTCCCTGAACTTATTTATATGGCATCATTCTTACTCAGACAACAGACATGCTTCATAATAACCAGTCTTGACAGTCGCATTTTATTTCGTTTAATATTTTAAGGAAAAGTTATCTATTTAGCAATCATTTTACATATCTTTAAACCTCTAGGCTTGGAAATAATCAGATTTTCAATATGATGGTTCATTATCTTTAAACGTGAATTCAATTTAACATGTAACGTTACTTTTAGTTGTTACTTTTAAAACAAGATAACAATGTATAGTATAGGGAAATTGAATAAATATAAAGAATTATGAAAAGATTTAATTAATAACTAGATCATATCAGACTGTTGGACTTAATAATGACTTTGGTGGGAAATAGAATATAATCTACATTAGTTATGTTTCCAATATAAGGGTAATATTTTATGTAAATGTGTATGAATTTACAAGTTTTAATAGCTTACATTATTTTATATGTTCATGAGAGATTAGTGATTTATTTATTTTCATTTTTTCTTGTGATTAGTCTCCTTTTAATTTTCATGAAGTAGTAACCATACTTCTTACACATTTTTTACAGGTTTGGATAAAGAAAAACATTTAGCTATAAATATTTGGGCAAGTCATATACAATTATTTTAACTAAGGATTTGTCTTCATATTTAATACTGCTAAAACTTTTCACATTCCGTTTTTTTTGTCAAGCAAAGACAGAAAATGAATGACTTATATGACCTTATATTCTTAATTTCATTTTCATAGTATTTAAAATAGCAAATTTACTGGATAGGTTTTTGTATTCACAGGGTTACAGAATCATAGGTATGAATTTCCTGAATGTATGAGCTATAGCACTGTTATGTATATTTTGTTCATGATTATATGCAAATTAGAGGTAATAAGGAAACATTACCTGGAGATATTTATTTATTTACAGTACTTCCATGAAGTACAGATATTGAATCAACGTATGTCTTAAAATCTTATTATTTTTAAAACAGACTTTTCGGTTGAACGGGATACAGGATAAGAATTTGTCACTCATAGTGGTATAAAAAAATGAAGTATGTGGGAAATTAGCTTTGCTAAGCATGTCAGAAAGTAGTTTAGCTTGACTGCAAAATCCAGATAATCAAATGATATATAGATCATATGGCATGTCCTTTAGTAGTGACCTATAGTACCATTATGCATGGGTTAATTTTCTACATAGGTCTATATGCTAGTAATAATGATAGTTATGAGATATTTTATAGAATTTTGTCACATTTTTGCATGAATACTGTAAAGATTTATGAACATTTTTGCTATCAAAGGATTTACAAAGGGCTAATTTTCACTTACAGAATTAGTTTTGATATATAGTAGGTAAATTTTTATGATAATTTATTCTCAACTTTTTTTGTTAAAAGCCATTTCTAGAATAACGAATCTGCAACTACTTCAGAGATTTCTTTTCAGTATACTTGATAGTTTTATTAATCTTTTTATTTATACATTATAGTTTATCTCTGCTTGTGATCTTTCAGGTATCATAAATTGGTATGCTGAAATGCTAATTTTTCCTGCTTCTCTTCTTTATGCAACTACTGAGAATTGAGAGTAGCAAATTCTTTTTTACACTCTAAGCAAAATTGAGAAGTTTAGAAAAAACAGTTGTACAACTCATGAGATAGAGAAAACAAATTTTCACAAAAAGTAGCTTTGGAAATGTTCTTTAAATGTTGAGCAATTGCTTATAATTTGAGTGAGTATTATATACCACAGATGCCTTTAGAAAATCTTTAATCATGATTTAGTTCTTATGTAATGATGAACATCATTTTTAGTATCAGTATTTAAAGTGGGTGCTACTTGCTCCAGTCTTTGTGATTTGAAGTATAAAACCCTTATTTTCTTGACCCAAAGCTTCCACTGAGCACTGTACCCTCACACTTTAGCAGATGGAGGCATGCGGTGCAATGATGATGGATCTGTGGTTCATCAGCTGCAGCGTGCCATGGATCTTGAAGAGACAGACAAAGACACCCTCCACCTACTTGTATTCCTCTTCATGCAGTTCCTCTCTCAGCCCCAGCATGTAGGTTTTTGGTTTTGGAATACTAATTATTTTTACCTTCTTAATGTTACCACTAAGAGCATCGTTTATCCTCTTAACTGATCTTCCTCTGAGGTATGATAAAGAAATATAATTTTTTTTTCCCTTACAAAATATATGTGTATTATCCATACATAAAGGAAAGCCTCTAGAAAGTATTATGCTTTCCTCTTTTTCGTTGTGGTAGGGTTTTGAACTGACCACATTAAAGTAGGTGGAGGCACAATGTACAATAATTGTGGGTTATTTCTTGAAATATTTCACCATATAATTTTTCCTGTTTGTGATTACTATTTGTACAGTACAGGAATGGAGTTTTACTCTCAGGGAGGGAACATTTCTGCTATATTTTCAACCATCCCCCCCATGTTTGTAATAGAAGTACTTTTTACATCTTTTTTTCATCAAGTTTCTTGCTTTATCACGTTATATCCCTTGGTTGTTCTCTCTTTATATCTTTTGAAGAACTGTCCACATCAACCTGATTTACAAATTTAAGGGTTGTGGTCAGGTCACCCCTCACTCTTCTGTTTCATGTTAGGCAAATTTAAGGCATATACAACCTTTCCCTGTAACTTGGCTCTCTTCATTCTGGTACCATCATTGTTGCCCTCTTCTAGATCTTCTCTATTAGCTCTTTGTTTTATGAGTGTAGTGACCAAATTCGAGAAGCACAATAAAGTTTTGGCTTTCTTTTAGGATATGAACAGCTTGATGAATATTTCTTTTTTACTTGCCTTCACCTTTTATTTCCAACAAATCCACCTTATTCTCTACTTTTGCAGTTTGGCTCCACAACTTGTATTCTTACAACACCTTTGGAACTACTATACCATCAAACATACCTTTGTTTCCTCTCATAGATAGTGACCTCTCTTTCCACATACTCTGCAATACACCAGAACTTTTGCCCTCACCCACCCTATGATTTGCTTCAGTTCCCATGGTCCCATCCACTATCATGTTCACTCAAAGGTCTCTAAAACATCCCGCCTCCTCCAGGTTCTCTTAATTCAAACTCACACTCAAACTAAATTCTGTGTCTCTCCCCTCATAACATGACTTTTATTCACTATAACTTTCAGCTTCCATTCACACAGTATCCCAAACACAGACACCAGCTTATATAGTTTTTCACTTGAGTCTGCCTGCAGAAATTTGTTGTCTGCAAACAGCAAATTCTTCTCAGAAAAAGAAATTACCTTCATTGTCTTTGTGATAAGTGATTGCTATATAGTACATGCTTTCAAAAGTACTGTAATGTGATGCAAACTGCTTGGTCAATCATCCAATATAGAAATTGTTTCCCGTTTTTCTGTCTTGTATTCCTCCCTTTGCTTCAGTCTTCATTTTCATTCTAATCTAAATATTTTCCCTTCCACACTGTACTTCTATTTATTTTGTCAAAGGAATGTGTCATGGAGAATAGACTTTATCAAGGCTAGGTCTTGCATGAAACATAAATAGAAGTTTCCCTTTGCACCTCTCTTGCTTCCTTTTATGTGGGAAAAAAAGCTGGGAAAGAGGGTGAGCATGAGAAGGAAACTTCCCTCCATGCCCACTTTGTTCTTTTTTTCCTCCCATCTCAAAGTACTGAATTCACTATTAACAGAGAGATAAAAGGAAAAGAGAAAGAGGTGAAAACAAAAGAGGAAGATAGGAGTATGATGCATGTTTGGGAAGTTAAAACAGTTTCTTAACCAGAAAGTTTGATACCCAGTCCAGATATGGGGAGTATAAGATGGATCTGGATACAACTCTTATACTCCTGTATCAGGATGGTAGTGCAATTCTAGGCAGTTGCCCTTTACAACCCTACTCTTTTCATATCATATAATCCCATTTTTCAAAGCATGCAGATGGTTTGATCTTTTGAATCACAGTGCAATACCCTTCAGCACTTGATTCAGATACAGATATTGCATTTTAGTTTTCAACACTTAAAACAGTGTCACTCATCATCATCACTGAAGATCTTACATGCATGATCCTGATATGAATGCAAAAAGTTGGAAACATATTTTTGACAGATAAACATCTTAATGCTGCATTTATTGAAAGGATACCATAAACACACATGCTTTACTCTGGATATCCATAGTGTTGTTATGGTTATGATACCAGTTAAATCAGAATTAATTTACATGTTAGGGAAAGTAAGGATAAGGGAATTGTTAAAGTGATTAATCAGTTTGTGCAACGTGTTTCTGTCTTGATGGGCTTTAACCTCTCAAGAGCACTGCTTTCTTTATAACAACTTCCATGCTGATGTGATTAAGACTAGAATGTATTCACAGGCTGGTGGAAGTGAGGACAAGGGAAGTGTGAAAGTGATGAACCTTGTTCTGCGACATCTCTCAGTGCTGATGGGCTTTAGTCCTCAAGAGCGCTGCTTTTCTATATCACCTGCCAGACTCAGGTAATTACTTATGTGTACTTTCCAAACTACATTAATTGAATTGAAATGAATTATCTTTTACTGGTACTAACCATGACAGTCTGTGCTTTTCAAACACGGCTTATAAAGAATTTTTTTCCTTTTTAGTTAGGTAGTGTCAGAAAGAAATGAACAATAGCCCCACTTGCACACATTAATTCTCCAGCTTTTACATAGAATTTAGTGAAACCAAAGCCTGCCATCTATAGCCCAGCCCCACACACTACTCCATGGTTTACCATGACTGCTTTATTTTACCTATTCCAGCCCATTGGCTGCACATAATCCCTCTTATTACTCATCAGTTAACTTCATTCTTTCCTGTGCAAGTCTCTCCACCCTCTTGAATGTTCAGGCTCTGATACTTCAAAGCCTCTGTCATTCCATCCCTCCATATCCTTCTTCATCTCCCTTTCCTCCTTGTCCCATCCATTGGCAGACATGTAGTCTCTCTTTCACTTATCCTCTCCATATGTTCAAACTGTTCCAGCAATTTCCAGTAGTTTCAGTTTGGAGACTGGCTAGTCAAGGACTGACTGCTGTCACAAAACCCTCTCTCCTCAGACAGTTGAGCTGTAGAATTCTTTTCCTCTTGTTATCTTTCCTACTTCCTATAACTTTTCCACTGTTAAGAGTTAGGTCTACAAGCCCTTGCAGAGCCTTGATTAATTTCTATATTCATTATGTCTTCCTTGTTTCCCTTTCATTCAAGATGGCCTTTGATTGGGGCATGTTTTTACCTCTGCATGTCACTCAAACAGACAGGGGGTGTCAGCCCCCTCGGTCAGACTGCTCATACTATCCTCTCCCTCTTACACTGCCATTCCTTACATGATCAACCCACCTTATACTACATATTGTCTGCAGGCATTTCATTTCCAGTATATCCATTTTCATCCTTTTTTTTGTGTTAAAGGCCCAGGATTCATACACATAATAATTTTGGTATGTACCTTCTGACGTATGCATCTTCTTCCTAACAGACAATAACCTCTCCTTCTGTATGCTCCTTGATACACCCAGAGCCTTAGATCCCTTCCCATACTATGACTCACTTTATCCTCCATGGTTTCATCTACTGCCAAAGTCACTCCCAGTACCTACATCACTCCACCTTCTAGAGGTCCTGCCCATTCAAATTTAAAATCAAACCACTGCTCCTCATTACCTTACTTTTTTTCACATTTACTCCTAACTTTTGCCATTCATATGCACTTTCAAACTCTGTCACCAGATTCTGGAGCTTCCTTTTGAAATCTTCCTGTAGGGCCATGTCCTTTGTAAACAGTAACTAGTTTGTTTCTCATACCTCACAACCCTTAGCACTCCACAGTCCTGTGCTCTATTACTTTCACATTTGTTTCCCTCACCACCCCAACTGTAAACCGATTAAACAACCTAGGTGTCATCCCAAATCCTTGCCAGTGAATTATTTAAAAAAGTGGATGGCTGTTTTAAATTGGTTTGTTAGGTATTTCATTATGTGTTTCTCTCATGGAATGCCTGTATAGTGCCAGTATATATATAGGAAAGGGAAATGAAAGTGAATGTTTGAATTACAGAAGTATGAATTTATTAAGTGTACCTTGTAAGTTGTATGGGAGGGTGGTGATTAAGATGGTTGTGGCATGCACAGGGAATCAGGCTGGGGAGAAATAATGTGGTATCTGGGGAGGTAGAGAATGTGTGAAGAATTTGTGTGAGAAATACCACAAGAAACAGGATTTATATGTGGCATTTACTGATCTGGTGAAAGTACATAATAGAGTTGGTACAATCCCCAGTTCAAAATATTCTCGGACCTTTCATGCTCACAATACACTTACCACAATGATAACACTAAATGCTTACTGCATAATAGCCACACACTCTCCCCTCATAGATATACACACACAACATTGCTACACTTGATGAAGCATGGTCCCACATGGTATATGATTTATTGTCTACATCATAATATTAATCCTGAGTGAAAGAAAGCTTGCTTAAAAAAAAGATGAATCAAAATGCTTTTGTAATGAATACCGAAGGATCTCTCTTCATTGTTCATTTATTAATAGAGACTATAAGGTCACACCACCATTTTAAAGTATGCACATTCAAGTACTGTAAGCATTGAAATCATTATTTATTATTATATGAGAAGCCATCATGTGTTACTATATGCTTTTGTGAATTTGTTGAATTTATTTAATTTTTCCATTTTTGCTTTAATCATTTCAGGAGCCCAGATATGGGTTACAAAAATACTGATGAACTGACCTAGCAAGAATGGTTTACTTAGATTTAAGAATGCCATGAATCATTGTAGCAAATCTAAAACCAGCAAAACTTCTGGGGTTTACCGTATTTTTTTCACAAATGTACTCATACATATTGCTTTTTACAGATCATCTCCAGTCTTTAATGCCTTCTTATCAAACTTGCCACATGTTTTGGATCACAATTTCTCCATGGGTACTCTGCTGCTTCCAACCTGCCTGCCAGTTTTGCAGTTTTGTGCTGCACCACATCGAGTAGTAGACCTTCGTCACCCAACATTCAGTTTATGGTGTCTTCAGCCTCATCCCAGAAAATATTGGCTGAAATCAGTCCTCATATTTTTATATAAGGTATGAAACTATCAATGTTGAATTCTATGATGAAATCTATAGATTAGTGCTATTGTTAGATTTTAAGGAGAAAGGGCCAGGGATCATTCTACAAATGTCAGAAGGCCAAGAAAAATTGACCTAGTGTAAAGCATGTAGAAATGACATAATAGACAGGCAACATTTGAAAATTATAAGAGATTAAGACTGTGTACACTAGAATGAGGAAAGAGGATCAGAGAATTTTTTTAAAAAACATTATCGTTAAGGCAAATGAATATCTTTAGCTCTTCCAAAAGTTTATTGAGAGCAGACTGTCTGTTAAAGAACAAACCAGACTGAAAGAAATAGTGGACAGGGCCCTTAAAACAAAGAAAGAAATATGCTCTGAGTTCCAAAATGTTCACATTGTGATAGAGTCAATAGTTGGGTGCAAATGTCAGTCATTATGTAAAGAAAGAGGGCCATAGAAGAAAAACGCGGTGATATATCAGGTTAAGTTGAAGAAGTATATACAGAAGAATGGTGTTAGCATGGGTGTGATTAAAGATGTCCTCGTATGCTGTTGCTTGAAGATCCTTCATAGATCACCAGATTGTAAAGAAGGAAGGCTTGTATTAAGAAGATATTGAATGTTGTCTTTCATTAATAATATGGAAAATGTTATAAGTAAGAACATTGTTCGAAGACAGAAATATATTTTAGCCTTCTGAAAATGATGGCTGTGTATTCTCTTTAATGATATAGTGGTTTTCTTTTCCCTCAGATGTTAAGGCCCCAAGAAATGAAAAAATCTTAGGGTAATAACTTGAAAATGCTTTTGTTTCACTGTAAGATTTTAATGATATACTGATATCTTACTTAATACTGAATACTTTTTCACTATTGCAGTATGAGTATAATAGTCAACCACTCTCAGCACAGGCTCTTGCCCTGGTCCGATTAGTATTGAACACCATAGATAATCATTATCATCGTTGTCGAAAAGTCGATGATCCAACCCTCTGCGGAGCCAGTTCAGCATATTCCAGAGGTAAGTTTTTGTATATGATATGGGTTAGTAACAGAGGAACATAAGATAGTAAAGATCTGACTTATGAAAATTAGAGTATGATATACTCTCAGACATTTGAAAATAGTGCTCTGTACATGACTAAATTGAGGACAAAGGAGCAAGGGAGAGGACTGGTAACTGAATAATATGATAGGGAAAATGTATGTGGATTGGACAGTATAAAGAAGAATGTGCAGCCAGTAACAGCACTATCAAAGAATCTGCACCAACAACTTTTTCTTGTTTTTAGTAAAAATGAAAACAGGTGCAACAAAAGTGCATTTTGCACTGATATACAGTTTTGCTTGAAAGTCTTGCTTAAGTAGTTTCCATCTATTAATGCCAATACTAACTGGAGAGAGGGAAAACTTATAAGATTAATGTAAGAATAATTATTTAATTGATTGTAATGGTAAGATACACATTGTACTGTTCATGAAACAAATTGCTGGTAAGAGAGAAGTATGGGAATATAAAAAGAAATGTATTGACAAACTAGATGATGAAAACTTCAGTAAGAACATTGCTTTACATATTACTTTGCTTTATAAAAAAATGGTCTTACTGGCTATAACTGTATATCACCACCCTTCTTTAAACATTCTTTCATTTTCCTTTTTGTAACAATATAATATTCAACATTCTCATCATTTGGAGTTTATCTATACAGCCATGTGCTTTAACAAACCTATGAAGTTTAGCTCACTTCATCACGTCATTTTGTTAATAATTCTCCAAATCATGAACCTTTCTCATAACATATCCCATACATGCTGCTACCCTGAGAGGTATTACGTTCATTCTTTACACCTGTCAACATACATGAATCTGTATGCATGTATATATTTTCTGTGATAGTAAGGAAATATATATATCTATCTTATTCAGAAACTGAATTTGATCTCTTGACAGTAATTTGACATCTTCTGTGTTGTACTTTACCTCATATGAAAATATACATGGAAAATGTAAACTGTAAAGATATATGAAGTGTTGATAAAGATATAATTAACTGGGTAACAGTGTCATCCATTACCAGATCAGAGAATGTTTTTATTCTATATGCACTCCATTCATTATTTTCAGAAGTGAGTCAAGGCTCAATTGGTGGAAATGAAGCTGAGCATCCAGGAGAGTCACCTCCTCTCTCACCTGGTCTATTTCCTGGTGGAAGTCGGATAACTGTGTCCACAGGAGGACCCCATTCAGAGCCACGAGCCCAATACTTTGCTGATCATAAATCAGCTTTTGTTCCAATAGGACAAGATACAAGGTAATTTATTTATGTAACCTATCCTCTGTGTATTCTTTATTTTTTTTGACAGTGAGCAACCATATAAAAATTCTTTTGGATTTAAATCATTAGCCTTATTAACCAGCCAGGTGCTCACCATATAAAAATTGTAGTTGATTTAAATCAGTAACCTTATTAACCAGCCAGTTGCTCTCTGTTAATTATTTAACCTGACTGTAGTATATTATAGAGAAATATTATTCATACAGGTTTATTAATTGGTAGTGATATTGTTTATGTATCTATGTGGGGAGAGTGAAGGGAAACTGGGCAGTAAGCAGTCATTGTGTCATGGCATGAAGGGTCTTGAGGTATGTTGAATTGGTGTTTGTAGTGTAGTAGGGATGGCTGATGTCCAGAGCATTGACCAGAAAGTGTAACTGGTGAAGATCTGGGGGAGTGTGGCTTCAGATGAGTGTATGTCTGATGGGATGGTATTTGAGACTAAGTTAGGGGGTTGGTTTTTAAGTGCTTTTGGGGTATTTCATGGTGTATATGTATTGTCAATATTGAGCTTGTTAAGGATGGATGATCTTGGAGAATAAGTTACTAAAGTGTGAGGCTGAGGTAAGCTTTTTATTTCTAATGGGGGGTTTAGTTTAGTTATGGAGCAGTGTGGATGAGAGATCTTGTGCTGCTGCAAAGAACTAAGCACCATGCATGTTGAAGCAGAATTGTATTGGAGGGACTTTGTTGCATTGTGGAGGGATTGAGTGTTTATGGTTGCTAGGCAACCAGTGATTTTTCTGAGTGCTCTGTTACGTGTGGATGACCAGGCGGGAGAGTCATAGTTTACGTTAGAGCAGATGGATTTTTTGTAAGGAATACGAAGAGATTCTTTTCCTTGTCGAAATATGGTACCAGTTTGTGTTCTGAGATCACTTAGTTTGTATGCTGCTTTAGTGTTGATGCTTTTAGTGCATGGGTGAATCTTATGGGTGTGTGGTATGTGATGCTGAGAGAGTGGATGTAAGCAAATGAGGCCATTCTTTGTCTGCTACTGACACTACCTCATTAACATGAGAATGGCAAACAAGAATGAGGAGTAAGTTTGCAGTCTGTTAGAGATGGAAAGCCCTAGGAAGTGAGTCATTGGTTTGCTGATGACACAGCACTGATAGTAGATTTAAAGGAGAAACTGCAGAATCTGGTTAAGGAAGGGTGTGTAAAAGAAGAAAGTTGAGAATTAATGTACATAGATTTAAGTTTAGCAATGGAGAGAGTCAGATTGGTTGAATTGTAAATTTGAGTGCAGCTATCCTGGGACAATTGAGTGGTTTAGATTCCTAAGAATTGATTTGGCAATGGATGGAACAGTGTGAGTTCAAAGAAGCCACAGGGTGGATGAGGGTGCTAAGGATCTGGGTGCATCTTTGTGAGGGCAAAGATGGGTATGTTTGATGATATAGAAATCCTCATGGTGTTGTATGGATGGGAGGCATGGGCCCTAGATAGAAAAGTATGGAGGAGGTGGATGTGTTAGAAATGAAATGTTTGAGGACAATATGTGTTGTAAAGAGAGTTGAATAAAAAATGATAGGGTAAGATAGAAGTGCTTCCACATTTGGGGTGGTTCTAGCTCTGTTTCCTTACTTAACAGAGTTGAGTCGAAAGCGATCCGACTTATAAACTGTCCCAGGATAACTTCCAAACTTGACCCCTTTGCCCTACGCCGCAGTGTTGGTTCACTTTCCCTTTTGCTCCCTAGAGCTGGCTGCTTATGTACCCCCACCACTAGTTAGACCACGGAATACTCGGCAAGCTGCTGCGTCACATGATTATTGTGTGGCCATCGGCA
>JAYMFT010000039.1:0-14634 GCA_038088735.1 Panulirus argus | reverse complement strand
GCTCCCTCCCCTTTTAGTCGCCTTTTACGACACGCAGGGAATACGTGGGAAGTATTCTTTCTCCCCTGTCCCCAGGGTGTGTGTGTGTGTGTGTGTGTGTGTGTATGTGTCTTTCTTCGTCTGTTTCCTGGCGCTACCTCGCCAACCGGGAAACGGCATCAATCATAAAAACAGTATATAAATATATATATATGCGAATATATATAGCCCCGTAATTAGCAGATGCAGTGAAATCATCTTACATTATGAAAAGCAACAAGTTACTGGAGACACTGGTAAAACAGTATTCATGTGCTATTGTACAAGTGCATTCTCTTTTACAGTGGGAGATAATCTTTTTCCCAGTGCTGTCCTGAGGCTAGCGAGAACCGCCTCATGATGGCCCAGTGGATATGAGAGTCGCCTCCTCATCGTTGCTGCAGGTGGACGCGAGGTTGCAAAACTGCCTCATCGACAGTGTACCCGCAGTGGTCCGCACTGTTGCCGCGAGAGAGAATGCAAAACAAGCAACTGGAAAAGACTCGATTCGTCTGATTCCACTCGTAGTAATGAATATAAACTCCCTGGCCATCGTTTGTACCCCGAATGAGGCGCAGTACTTTTTCTTGAACAGGACTGTTAACTTGTGATTAACCCACTGAAGGGGTTGAATAGTGCTTTACGTACGTTTACTGACGGAATCATTATTTCGTTTCAAGTCCACGACTTATAAATCATTTACGCCTATTTTTTAATCACGTTTGACAAACAGGTCATTCTCGCTAAATCGTCTGCATACCTTTCTAACTTTTACCACACTGATCTGCGAGTTTCTGATATCTTTTCCTCTATCGCAAACAGCCTCGAAGGGACCCGGTGATCTGTTGCTCTTTGAATTCCTTTGTATTGATATATCCTTCACTGCGGGTAAGAGAAGCGTCAAAGGAGCGTACGCCGTTCTGTTGGCTGGGTACACAGAGGCGCAACGGGTGGAAAAGAACAAGAGGCGTGGAATACGGACATTTGCGTCGTTGCGTTGCAAAATGGGAACATCCTGGGTTCAGTATCGTGGCCAAAATACTACACGAAACGAGTACCAGAATTTGCAGGAGATTGTTTAGCTGTCCGGAGGTACTCGACCATAAACTACTATGGAGTTCGACATAATGAAGACAAATGTCGTTAGGGAATTGAAGTGGTGATCGTATGTTCTCACAGCAAAGGGAATACGGTACGTGCTTAAGCAGTTAGACGTAAGTTTTCCTCTCTTGCGACGTGACTGGAAGTAACGTAACGCAAAGCAAGACAATAGTAGCGAATGGTATAACAAACGTATATTAATGGAGTGGTTGTGCGCGCCACAGTGGCGGGATACGTGAGAAACGCCTTTACTGTGGTGCGAGGCGTGTTTAGGTAACTATTATGCCCCAGATTAGAGAATTTGCTCAACAGGAAACAGCTTTGCCTTTATGCAACAACACGCCTTACCTCCAAGGCGGGGTGTGGTGTGTTAAGACAATGTTGAGGGAAAAGAACTGCGAAATCTTGGTAAGGGAATCGAGGTAGAGGGAAAAGGAGTTATTAAAGAAAGATGTAAATAAGGAAGCCTCATTTTTGTCTAGATACTGCCGGGTATAGTGATAGGAACTAGTGTCTAGCGAAGCAAGTTGTGTGAAGAAGACGGCGAGTCAATATATCTGAGTGTAATGAAGATTGGTAAAAGTATTATGAGGGAGAATGAAGCAACTTGCTCGACAATATCAGATGAGTTTTGAAAACATTGACTGGCGAGGTGAATATAGTGTTTAAGCGTCAAGTGAAAGGAAAATTAAGAAAAATAAAGAAACCTGTGGACTGATTTAGCTTTAGGATTTACAAATGTCATTCCATAGGGCTGATGGACGTCGAGCAAAGTCCTTTGGAAGGAATCAAGTCACATCCATCAGATAACGCGTGCTGCATCGGCCTCAGTAACTAACCAGATGTAGAGGCGGCTGTGTTACGGCTGGACGGGGTATATGTATCAGATTTACAACAGAAGGGATTCTAGGACCAGTGATCTGGCGCAGACGGACCAGATCAATTAACAGGGGACGTGGTGGATGAGCCATAAATACGAGTGTTATGATAGTCTTTATGGAGGATCAGAAAGCACTGCCACCTGCAGAAGGCGCTGCAGGCGAGCTGCAACGGGAAGGTAATGACGTGCAGGCAACAGACCCCACGAGAGTTGCATTGCGGATGCCAGGGAGAAAGTTATGCAATAGTAAGCAGGATATTTGGGAAGAGTTGTTACAGACAGTTGAAACAGAAAAAAACAATTACAAGTTGCCGTTATTGCTAGACTAAGGCTAGGCACTTTGGCCTATCTGGAGATGTTAATCATGTGAACTGCAAAGCTTCTGGCCAAAGATTTGGACACTAACTGAAACACAGCCTTGGAATGTGAAAAATTAGAGCCTTTTAGGGATAGGTCTAAACAAACCCTACAAGAAATGTCAGTATCCACTTTATGCATCAAGTCGGGAACTCGTACCGTATGAAAGACAACGTAACATTATGTAATTAGGGTTATGTAATGAACCAATTTTGTAATAAATTTTGTAATCACAACAGTCCAATGAGGTCTCACGAAGACCCTTTCTGTGACTTCTGTTATCCTTCTGCGTTACCGCTCACAGGATGAGTGTGGGGTCTGCAGTGAATTCTCTCATGATACAGGCATTACTGTTGGAAGCAGTGTCACGGTGTACAGCGCTCTCTATCAGCGGGGTGGCAGGATTATGGTGGGTGCATCACGGCGAGCGGAAGGCTATGGGAGAATTACATTACAGGCGTCGGGGTGAAGATGATGATGCTCTGTGGAAAGCAGGATGTATGAAAGGTACCGTAAACGGATTTCGGTACATGGGAGAGGTACCTTCCCCGCAGCTGGGTACGGTGGGGGTACGTTACAGGCGGCAGGATACAGCGAAAAGGCCCGTGGCATAATCAGGATAAAAGGCAAAACGCACCGCTGTCGGCGAGGTCTTAGACATGACGCACTGCAGAGACGACGGGATATACCCCGCATTGTTCGGGAGTGCATGGCTGGAGGCGGGATATAGAGGCGCTGTGCTGCGGGTGGCGGGATGCTAGGGAGGCACACTGAGGTGGGCAGCTACCTGGCCACCTGACAGGCTGGCCGGAGCACCACTGACTGATAACATCTTCCAGTGTGCTGAGCAGACTTGTGAGGGGCTGTCAACACCCGCAGTCCCTCCAGCGGCTTCGGCTTCGACCACAATATCAACAAGAACTAGATTTTTACGTTCTCTCTCCTCAACTACAGCAGCTGGATGTAGGATACATAAGAAAATGCATTTAAAGAAGATGGAAAAAAGAGACATTTGTAATGAAATGGATTAGAACAATATTCCTCTTCGTGATGTCGAAGCCCGGGTCGCCCAGGCACACCGAGGCAGCAGCCTCTCGAGAGGACAAAGGCGTGACGGGACTCCTCTGGGGAGGTTGGGACCTCAATGGACTCGAGCAGCTTTTGTGCCGCTAAACTCCCCCTTTGTCGCGACCTGACATATTTAGACTTGGGAAACTTTGCCTTCCCAGCCAGGGCCGGCGTTATTCAGGCCAAATGAAGGGAATACTAATAGCTGACAAATTGGCTCGGCTAGCCAGTCCGCCATTGTGGCTCCGGCGCAGCAAGTAGAACCCGCCTTTATCCCCCAGCCAGATTTGGGCGAGTCAGACCGGCTCAAGATGGACTCGGGACCCGGCGAGTATTCATGGGATTTATGAAGTCCCAAACACTCCATGGGATATATGAAGTCCCTCCACCTCACCCAAACAGTGCGTGTGTGTGTGTGTGTGTGTGTAACTCACGAAACACGAACTCCCTTGAGCTAGTGCGCGTTGTCGATGGCTCGATGACTAGGTTCTTGTGCAGAGAGACCGGCGCGATTCCCCCACATTTGTTATGGCCAAAGATGCAATTAACTTGGGCTAAACAGTGCCTTATCTCATGTGGATGGAAACCCACAGTGTTATCATCAGTCAAGCCTTTGGCGAAGTCCTGATGTGCATGGGATATAAGGCGAAGGGTCCTTCACTCATGCCTGATACCCAGTAGAATGACTCGGGCGATGTTTTCTTAGACTTCAAGAAGTCGCTGTCCAGATATTCCCGCTTCCGTCACAGACCAAACTGCGACCGATACAGATGCGGACATTATAGGCTGATTATCATTGTCTAGATCCGAGATCTTCTGTGATAAATTCACAACGACTCAAAAGTCACAGTGACTCATTTTTGACGCAGGAGGTAACGCCCCCGTTACCCGGGAGGTTGCCTGGTTGTAAGTAACGCCCCCGTTACCTCTCAGGTAACGGGGGCGTCACTCACCACCAGTGTGACGGATGGTTAAAAGTTCTCATTATTCAACTTCTGTAAATCGGTAGTGGTTCCAGAAACTCGGATTTCTATGAAATTGTTTATATATATATACACACATACAAATTATATACAAACGCACACACACACACAGACATATATATATATATATATATATATATATATACATATATATATATATATATATATTCTTTTATTTCTTCGTGTTCGCTGTTTCCTGCACGACTAAGACAGCGCCAGGAACAGATGGCCGAGCCTTAGAAGGAAAAAAAAAATCCTCACTTGCCTCGATCGTCTGTTCCTTCTTTTGGAAAGTAATACAGTATGGAAAGTTCTTCATTGCTCCCAGCTCCCACTCCCTTGTAGTCGCCTTTACGCCTCGAAGGAGAAACACAATCATGAAGCTATCTCGCCTAGGGAATATCGCAAATACACAAATACAGACGAATTCAAACAAAATCGACTCGTGTTTCACCTCTACGCGCCCGGGAATCGAACCCGGCCACCGAGAATGGTTGGCTGACAGACAGCGCTCTCCTGAACCACCGTTGACGTAAAAATGTCTAAGCTGCTACTGTGACTAAGGGTCTTATGTACCCCAACACTCTGGGCCAAAGATGGCGGCACAGACCACGCACAGTTCGTAAATCAATCTCAGCAATTTTGCCTCTGCGCGCTTTAGAGCCACCAGTGAGCTATGAGCAGGCCCTCCTAAGTTCCTAGTTGGGTAGGACAACACGCCCATACTCCAGTCCAGTGAGAGCTGTTGATGGACTCAAGCACTTCAGGAATGTCTTTATATCAGATAATGTAAACCTCAAATGTATATCGCTATGAAGTTACACGCTGTCCGCCTACCAGTCTTGGTGTCCCGGGTTCGATTTTGACTTTCAAGTCAAAATCCATCATAAGTGAACATCTAACATCACAGGTGACATGTAAATCGACGGATTATTCTTAAAAACTAAAAGATTTCGCCAACTTGCATCATCATTCGTGAGATATTTTAAAATATCACATAAAAAAGAAGGTAGATACGTATACATAGAAACATGTAGATGTATTTATATGTATATGCAAAGAAACATGTTGAAATGTACGTATACACACACACGCACACGCACACAAAGGCTCAGCCAAATATACATACACAAAGTAAATAATACATAGCAGAATACATACACCCTTTGTACATATGTAGTAAACATACACGGTATACATACACTCGCATACACAAACGCACATATACAATACATATACGCATGCAAAAGCACAAAAATTAAGAAAAAAACACATACACATATAAACACATATGAATACACAAGCAAACATATAAACATTGCACACACACACACATACACACAAACCACCGCAAAAACACGTTGTACCAACTAGAACTCGTACAGGCGAATAGTCCGATCCCTACTACTATGAACGTCATGGATAATCCAAGAACAGGTGCACAGCTAAGCAAGCAAATAGCCGAGTTTTCCCGTAGGTATGTGAATATCAACTGATGCATTACTAGAACGCAAACAGCGTGAAAATATTCGTTACTTAACGTTCACCATTAAATATACGTTAACTCTGTATTACTGCAATTCAAACAATATGTAACTTTACATCACTTAATGTTCAACGTATCACCACTACAAGTATAAAGTATAAACCATGGACTTTGCTCTGTAGAACTTCCTGTACTATGTAGACAGACTTTACGCATGTGCTTATTCAAAGCGTAGATGTATCCAGTCCTACATTGATAATTAGCTCTTTTGTGATTAACTAATTACTATTATGATACCCCAATTCTGTATATTTTCAAAAGAATGGCTGCCTGAATTCAATAAACAATTCTTTTTCTATTTATTTTCTTTAAACACACACACACACACACATACACACTCTTAAAACACTAGCCTTGGACTAAGGTATGTGCCCTTCACCCATACTCTCACTGAAATGCTTTGTCCAAGTGCATCTGGACAGTAAGCCTTCTAAAACTGAAACTCGGTCAGTTTAAAGACTCCCCCAACAGGTGTTTTCATTGTGAGTGCTTCCATCGAGCTCTCATCTCAAGCCTACCATAGTTGGCTTTCTCTTTGTCAGTGATGAATTGGAGGGACACATCTGCTCGATGGAAGAAGGTCGACGATTCATACCCCTATGACAGAGATCGACAACAGCTTTCCCGAACTGGCTGGTACCCCAGAACGCCCACGGCATCCACAACTGGACCGCTGGCAAACCACATCGCCATCTACCACACGAAGAGTGATTATGGCATTATCAATCCCGTTGACGACCCCGTACCACATCTTGCTGTGTCCATCGACCACCTCGAAACCACAGCTAGGCTATGCATTCCAATAAGTTTTACGCCGTCAGTTTGACTAAGCAAAGACAGAAGGAACACGAAAATATGAAAAATCCTTTTCGAATCCTAGTTCCTCAATAGGAGATATACTCACCTTTTTCGTTCCTCTCATGCTTGACTATGTCTCCCATGCCTCATATTGCTAACTACAAAAACAGCGAGGAATGATCAAATGCTCAGAAAGATGTGCAAGATCGTCTTCTGTTCATCGTACATCACCTGTCAAAAGGTATTCAACACACTGGCCCTCCTGACTCACTCGGACCAATCTGGCCTTCGCCTGACAATGAGGAACGGAAGGTGTTCAGCCAACCTCGCCAGCGACCAACAAACCCCTATTGGCCTTTGGTTCCTCCGCGCTGCGGGTTGCATCTGGCTACAAACAGCACCAATGAACCTTTAAGAGCTCGTATGGACGTCTACATGAGCAGTTCAGCCTGAACCACCGAGGACATCGTTCAAGAATTCCGGAAATATTGGCACAGTTCTTCTCTTCTCTTAATGGTAGAAGAGCGTTGCCGAGAGAAAGAACTCTTTGGAACACTTTCTTGCAGACTTTAAGCCATATTAAAGATATGATGATGACACATCTATGCTTTTCGAAAACCAAGATCATTTACAGGCATTTCTAACTTTGAAAACTTCCATACACCAAACTTACTGTAGAAAAGCAATTTATTGAAGATACGAGACTTCTTAACATTCCAATTTATAGAAAAAATAATTTTCACATACCTGTATATAATAAACACATTAGCAATGTAGTACTGAGTACTCAAGGTTCTCAGGCTAAACACTTGTTGCAGTGCAAGATGACATTTGGCTGACCATCCTCTTAAGCAATGCATTTATTGCACCTCTTTCCTAAATCAGTGGTCTGGAACTAGATGCAGTGTATTGCCTCTAGTGATGTTAGAATACCTCAGAACTCGTACAAGAATTCTAAAAATCCAGCCCTCTCTCCTGTCATGTTCAGACTCACGAGAATTCCTTTTTGTAAAAGCCGATTTCAACTTAATATGCCAGTTATTTCAACAGCTGTTTCCGAAAATCTCTTCGGCAATCCTCAACAAAATCACTCCCCAAGCTGTGATGCCTTTCGAGAATACGACCATCGATTTTGGCCCTCCTGCCCTTCAGGTGTCATTCTTTTACTTATTGTACTATTGTCTTCAGCCACGACTCCCGCTAAGTTGAATTCACATTCCTCCAGTGTATCTGAAATCGGACATGCCCACACTACTACACTGTTTATCCTTTCCCTTGTCTTTTTCTCCTGCACAACTAACCAATACTTACATATACGTAGTACAATTCCTTTTACACACAACACACTCCGTCCGTATTCAGGTTTCCTAGTATGTATATACATGGGCTTTTTATGTTAGCCGAGATGGCCAGGGCAACAAACTCTAATCGACACCGTCTCATGAACGCTATATATACATATATCCTAGCTTGAGCCAGGTATCCATTTCATCGACCAACCCCCTCTGGGTGGATGAACAGCTAGGTTGACTGTTGACCGAATGCCGCTACCTATGTGCTCAACCCTAGGCAGCCCCATGAATGCGCCTCAGTTAGTAACATTTAAACGCTACACAACAGAATTCTATGATAAACTTATACTAACTTATCCATCGACCGCCAGCTTAGTCTTTGGTAACTCAGAGTAAGGCAGTGTGTCGACAGCGCCAATTGTGTTCTGATGGTGTCATCAAGAGTGTTTCATAGATTACATAGACCACACAGACCCCTTGGTCCAGGCGAGGAGGTCTGGCCTTCACACTACTTAAAGAAAGCAAGCATTTCCCTTAAAAGCAGTGGAAGGAAAAAGGGGATAGCCAAGCAAAAGCTCTCTTCCCACCCTCTATTCCCTCCGACAACACGCTGGACGGAAAACATAGAAAAAAATACCTTGCAGGACTTAACATGCATAATAAAGATATTTCGAGGAAGGTCAGGAGATAAAATGAACGTGAACATGTCATGCAACCGGACAACAAAGACATGAATCTCTTCGCCAAAGACACGCAACCCTTCACTTTTCTTTATAGAAACATAAATAAAGACGTTTGAGCATCTGCTGTGGAAGGATAATGATACAATACTGTTTCGTTGCTCCCTTGAAGCGGGTTCATCAATGTTGGCATGTTACCGCCTCCTGGCCAGGTAGCGAATATACGACAACGAAAAGTGGCGAAGAATGAAAAAGTAAAGATTGGCATCGTCTGTGGTTATGTAAACCACAGATCGATTTATCGAGTAGGGAGTTGAATGCAAGGCAGAATGTACCATACAATTTTCATCGTTAACGAGTCGTATGTCACACAGCTTCCATCTGGTGAGTATGTTTACAAGTTTATCTTTATCAATACCATGGATTCAGATGTAGAACATCTCGGTATAGTACCTTAAGTATCCCATATCTGGTGTCAAAACTCAAAGCTCCATCAGAAATGATATAATTCTCCTATTTCAGTCTTTTCATGACAGAGTTTTATTTTGTGTTAATCATTTTAACACAAGTTACCCATGTAATACTGTAAATCAAGACGATGTTATTCTCCTATGTACAACTCTTAGTAAATAAACCTAATATCCTTATGATTAATTCTTATTATCATTATAACATATGGCTCTGAGTATGTTACTATCTGCAAGCCAATTGCCCTGGTTTTCCTAATATATTATCAGATACCATCGGACAAGAAATTAAACTACCAACCTCTCTCATTGGACAGAACCTCCCTGAAAAATACAGTATAATGAATTATTAGCATATCGGATTCTCGGAACACGTATTTGTGTCTTATTTTCCATCAGACCTCTAGTAGAAATCAGCTACACTTCACACCGTAACCCTTCAGTCAAACTTAGTCCATTTTGTATTAAAATATTTCAAGTTTTAGTTAACTGTCGGCCAATATGAGTAACCGAGATTAATATACGTAATTAAAGGTGTTGTATGTACAGCTGTGAGCAGATTACGTTATATTTGGCTTATATTATGTATAGCCAAGGCCTGTGAATCCTGAACGCAGCTCAGGTAGTGATAAGTATTACTGGTTGTTGCTTGTCATTCCCCACTCGGGCGGTACATTTGGTTAATATGATTCCGAACTTCTGTTTCCTACATCTAGTCCAAAATTAATCCTGTGAACATCTGTTTATATGAATGTATATACTCGTTAATCTTCAACCGATATGCACTCGAGTGACACTGGCTTCGTCACATACATCCTACTTTGCCATCCCCATCGAGCATGCGTAACGTGTGGCGTTCGCCGAGGATGTAGGTGTAAGCTCGTACGAGAGAATGGATCACCGGCTCGGCCGTCGATCGTCCCTTCAATTAAGAGGAAACTACTGCCTCTCCGGCAACGTCCCTCACCAAGAATGGCGAAGGGTTAAAATCCTATAGGACGCGCGCCCAGTATTCCTGTAATAGAAATCCAATAGATGAGGTATGATTTAATGGTGTGGTTAGCCTCAATGACCCGGCCCCCAGTGGCTGATCAGCCCGGCGTTTGATATCTTTATGCTGGGGTTAATCGCTTTATTTGGGGGACTTTCTGTCACGTTGGCCCCATTGAGTCCAGACAAAGTAGGGCTTTTGATTGCAGAGTTTGATTGACGGGCGACCCAAAGCTGGCCAGAGACGTGTGAACATCGGGTTATTCTCGCCGAGTTGGACACACAGAGGCGCGCCTTCGTCTCCCGCTCCTGACCCTGCCCCGTATCCGGACCCGGACCCCTGCGAAAATGCCCCTCCCCTTTCCCGCCTCACTCCCGGACGCTACCCAACTGTCCCGTCACCGGCTTCGACCCTGCCTCGGTAATAGGACCTAACCTTACCTAGGTATCGAAGCTGCTTCGTTTTCTCACCCGAACCTGCTTCGTTTTCTAAACCGAACCTGCTTCGTTTTCTAAACCGAACCCGCTTCGTTTTCTAAACCGAACCCGCTTCGTTTTCTAAACCGAACCCGCTTCGTTTTCTAAACCGAACCCTCTTCGTTTTCTAAACCGAACCCTCTTCGTTTTCTCACCCGAACCCGCCTCGTTTTCTAAACCGAACCTGCTTTGTTTTCTTAACCGAACCCGCCTCGTTTTCTAAACCGAACCCGCCTCGTTTTCTAAACCGAACCTGCTTCGTTTTCTAAACCGAACCTGCTTCGTTTTCTAAACCGAACCTGCTTCGTATCCAGGACTAGGCTGCCGCCATCCTCGCTCTCTCACTCGGCCTGCTTCGCACCCGGACCCGGTTCCATGAACAATCTCGTACCGGTTTTCGACTCTGATTAAAAGCCTTAACCCTTGGAACAAGCTCTGGTCACAAGCCCCTCACCTGCTCCTTAATCCACACACACACACACACACACACATACTTTTCATATAGGTAATTTTTTCATACTTGATCGCCTTTTCCCGCCTTAGCGAGGTAGCGCCAGGAACAGACGAAGAAAGGCCGCATTCGCTCATATCCATTCTCTAGCTGTCATGTGTAATGCACCGAAACCACAGCTCCCTATCCACATCCAGGCCCCACAGACCCTTCCATAGTTTACCCCAGATGTTTCACATGCCTTGGTTCAGTCCATTGACAGCACGTCGACCCCAGTATACCACATCGTTCCAATTCACTATCCCTTGCACGCCTTTCAGCCCCCCTGCATGTTCAGGCCCCGATCGCTCAATATGTTTTTTCACTCCACCCTTCCACCTCCAATTTGGTCTCATTTCGTGTTCCCTACACCTGAGACATATATCCTCACCCATTCGTTCCATGTGTCCAAACCATTTCAGCACACCCTCTTCAGCTCTCTCAACCACACTCTTTTTATTTCCATACATCTCTCCTATCCTTTCATTACTTAGTCGATCAAACCATCTCACACCCCATGTTGTCCCCAAACATTTCATTTCCAACACATCCGTCCTCCCCCGCACTCTCTCATCTATAGGTCATTCCTTGCATCCATTTAATAATGTTGGGACTACTATGCCTTCAAACATACCCATTTCTGCCCTCCCAAATAACGATCTCTCTTTCCACACATTCCTCAGCACTGCCCGAACCTTCGCCCCCTCAATCGCCGGATGACTTAGGTTTCCATGGTTCCATTTGCAGCCATGTCCACCGCTCCCACTTCCCTATCCTTTAGGCCACACAGAAATACGTGGGTAGTATTTTTTCTTCCTTATCCCCAGGGATAATGTACAAACATACATATACATGTGCATATACATATTGCCTATAATTACCCCACGACTAATTCGTATGAGAGCCCTGGTGTTACCCAGGGCTTCCTTCTAAAGGCTCCTGCAGAAATGCGTGTAACAGGAAGTTTAATGTAGCTCTAAGTTTTGCAAGTCTCGACACATGAAGGCTTGAACACTGATGCAAAATGCGAGTATTGACTCCACAATGTAATCACGACAGTGGAAAACAGAACTCTCATATAACCTTCCGAGGTGGACTAAAGAGGCGATCCTATAACCTCGACTAGAGAAACCTTGAACCAAATTCACAAAACCCGTGACGAATCGTTGCTAGTTGAACTTGCGCTAATTGCTGTTCATCTTTATAGCTTCTGACTCGCTGATAGTTATCTTAAATATTCTTATTTGTGGCCTAAAACATGTGTACTGGTTTACGTATTTCCTACACAGCCCCTTTGTTATGTTTATATGTACTCGCGACACTAGGGGTACCTAGCGACTGAACTGACGAAACACCAGTGCACATAAACATATATCAGTTTGTTTGTGGATTATTGCGTGTTGGGTTAGGCTTCCCGTTCAGCTCTTTCGACCTAATCCAGTTTAGATAGATCAATAACGGGACGAATCCTTGGGTAGTTACAGACAAACACCACCACAATTAACTGATGTATTTCACAAGCCACAATGCGTGCTAGATATGCTAAATCGATGCAATATCGAACAAGATGGATGTATATGATTTGTATACGCGTTTGGGCGAGATCTCATTTTCGTCAGTGGTATGAACAGATATCTAAAGTATATAATAAAACTCAAAACTGTACACTGTGATAATTGATAGTGACACACGATTCGCGCGCAAACTCGAACCCCCCCCCCCCACACACACACACACACAAACACTTCTTTACTTATAACTCGTAAATCACGGTGGAGACAGAAAAAGGACAGTTGTAAGAAAAATACGAATCCCATTATATAATTTCTGCTTTCTCTCCTCTCTCTCCTCCTCTCTCTCTCTCTCTCTCTCTCTCTCTCTCTCTGTATATGTCTCACTCTGCACTACGTGGCAGGCAGCGACCGACCACAGACCTCCTCTCTGTGGGTCGTACGCGCCTGCGTATCGGGAGGGTTAGCGAACGGCTGCGCAGTGAGCCAGCCGGCGCTCCGCTGGCTGTCACTGTTCACTCCTTTTGTGCCAACGCCCTGCGCTACCTTTCTGCCTCGCCCACACGTGGGTCACTGGCGTAAGCAAGTGCACGTCGAACAGATGTCGAGTCTGGACGGGGGAAGAGAGAGAGGAGGGGCCAGTTCACGGACGTCACGTAAGATTAACAGATTAACCCTTTAAGGCAAATATGTCGCCCTACCTAATCTTTCTCCGCTTTTACCTCGCGTCACTCGCTTACCCACATGATAGGGAATCTTGCCCGGTAAATCCTTCCTGTCCCGGAGCCCAACTATCATACCGAACGAAGATCTTGGCAAATAAATGTCATCCGACCTCAACACTTCCTCCTGTCCCTTTCCC
Organism: Panulirus argus; assembly: GCA_038088735.1. Lineage (NCBI taxonomy): Eukaryota > Metazoa > Arthropoda > Malacostraca > Decapoda > Palinuridae > Panulirus > Panulirus argus. Next base: position 1,114 of record JAYMFT010000039.1, on the reverse strand, counting down.
AAATACTTGATCGCAGTCTCCCTAACGCTCCCTCATTCACGTACGCTCCCTAAAATCAAGCATCCCTAAAAATCGTCCGTAATCATATCGTAAACGAGGATGATTGCTTACCATAACCTGACACCAAAGTGAATCTTGAGTAAAAATACACTCGAAGAGACTTCAGACAGGCTTTACGAGTGTAGAAAATATATTGCCATGTATTCGGTCAAAATAGATACCGTAAATCTCGTATTAAGGAGAGAGAGAGAAAAAGAGAACAGCTTTAACCGTGAGATAAGCGGCGTGGCCAAAGGTGCTATGGGGGGCCCCCTACACAAGGGTGGTATTCCCCTCCTGCTGGGGCAAGACAATGGGAATATTGACAACACCGCTTCCAGTCCACAATGCCAGGATTCAAAAGGGCAAAGAGCAGATGGTACTTAGCGGTCATTGGTTGCGTTTGTCTATAAACCCCTGATTTGTATATTTATTAGGCAGGACTGCTCCGCCTGCGTATGAGGGTCTCTTGTATACCCTTGGATCACCAACTGTTGCTCCAGTATGAAATGAATATTGTAAATTACGTATATATATTAATTTTCATACGGTAAGGGAAAGATATTTGTCGGACAAGACTATAATTGCACTGGGAGTAGGTTCATATCTATACGGGAAACAGCGGTGTGCGCTTAAGTCGAATCGAATTCGATAGAGCTGGGATCAGATATCATTGTGTAATAAGACAAATGAATAACGCATCGACATCCAATCTCATGGTCTTGTAAACAGATGCCAGGATGTCATCTCGTGTATCAGCAAACATAAGGAGCTAAAACTGAAAAGAGACTTTACTGAAGAATTATTATATAGGTAGTATGTTTGAGGAAAGAAACCTGGATGTTCTGGCTCTGAGGGAAACGAAGCTCAAGGGTAAAGGGGAAGAATGGTTTGAAAACGTCTTGGGATTAAAGTCAGGGGTTACTGAGAGGATAAGAGCTAAGGAAGGAGTAGCATTACTCCTGAAGCAAGAGTTGAGGGAGTGTGTGATAGAGTGCAAGGAAGTAAATTCCAGATTGATGTGGGTAAAACTGAAAGTGGATGGTGAGAGGTGGGTGATCATTAGTGCTTATGC
>JAYMFT010000038.1:937783-954393 GCA_038088735.1 Panulirus argus | reverse complement strand
TGTGTGTGTGTTGCAATACAGAAAAAGAAACTACAGATGAGATGAAGGTGATACTTGATTATTTATTCATTTCCCAGTTTTAATATTCAAGAGAACTTCTTAAGTACATATACGACCAGGGCGTATGCATGTACATGGGGTCCTTACATGCATGATTGCGTACCTCCAATCATCTATCACACCATTGGACAGCAATTAGCAGAAGACCGACCAATCATTCACCAATGCATGCCTTACCTGTGGAAGGAACCAATAGGAGGGCGGGAGTCACGGAGCCCCGCCTCTCATTAGCACTGGGTGATGTCGAACAAGCTGGCGGTCAATACCACCCATGTTATGGCTTGTTGGCGTCGACAGGGGGCGTGGGGAGACGCAGGCAGGGGGTGTGGGGAGGCACAGGCAGGGGCTTGGGGAGGGGATGTAGGAAGGCGTGGGTCCCTAGGGGGCGTTGGAGGCGCAAAGGAGGGGCGTGGGGAATATAGGGAGTGGGTATGGTTGGGTAGTGAAGGGAGCCTCGGTGAGTGGTAAGGCTGAAGGTGAATGTAGAGAATGCAGGGAGCGGGGCTAAGAGAGGGGTGATAGATGGGGTGAAGGGCGAAGGGAGGGGTGATAGATGGGGTGAAAGGTGAGGGGAGGGATTATCGATGGGGTGAAAGGTGAGGGGAGGGGTTATCGATGGGGTGAAGGGCGAGAAGTGAGAGCTAAAGTGAGGGAAGGGGTGATGGGGAGCGAGGGTAATTATTTGTCGATGGTTAGGAGGTTAGGGTTCACGTCTTCAGAGGACAGAGCTCTTTGCTGGGAGGTCAGGGGTCACACCCCAGAGGACACGATGGGTAAGCAGGCGACCAGCGGACACACCATCAAAGGACGCGTCAGGTCACGTGAACATCTTCATCAACATGGGTCACTGCTCATGATGTGACATACTCTAAACACTGTTGCAAAGACTGTCGAAGGCCATACGTTGCCTGAGGGAGGGTCACAGAGCAGGTGCTTGGCTGAAAGTGGAGGAGAACTCATTTCTGGTCTCCCTACAAAATTTCATTTGCAGAGACGACGTGTGTGGAGAGACGTCCATCATCTACCAATACGGCCCTACTATTGGGCGACGAGTGTAGAGAAATGCTCATCATTTACCACTACAATGTTACCACAGAAATTAATAGCCTTCTCCAAGATGGCCGCTCAAAGTGCCGTCATGGCCGGGTCATGACCTGAGGTTGCGTGTGGACTGTATACGTAGGGCTAATTTTATTTCTATGCAAAACAGTTTCTTTTTTTGTACGTGAAGCCAAGAGCCGTACCATCTCTAGAGGCCCTTCAGGCTGAGGAGGTCTCCTGAGGGTTTTAGTTGCCAGCTGCTCCTAAGTGCGTTGAGGAGGTCAGAGAGGAGCGCAGGCCAGGGGGTCGACGAGGGGGTCTCGCTGTGCTCCCGGAGGTGGAGGAGCTTCTTGTTCGTTATTCTGGGGTTATAGCATGTTAGGGCATTGAGTTCTGCTTCATTTGAGAAGAACACTTCCCTCTCAGCAAATCTCTAAGGTTATTTCCGCTGTTGTATAAGCATCCCGCATACAGATTCCGCCCAGAACCGAACTTACGATGAATCAGGCTAACTCCACCGCTCTGGGACTTATGAGTAAAGGCAGTTTGATGGAATCCCTGGCTGGGGTGTAAGAGCACAGTGCACTCATGTACTCTTCCGGTTTCTTTGTGGGTTGTTCATAGGGTGGCTATCCAGCGTCAGGGAACGAGTAATCCACTCCTGCTGTGTGCATCTGGGCAGTGGCGTCATTTTCCTTTCATCAAACGTATTTCATCGATGGAACAAATATCCGAAGAAAAACTTTTGAGTTCAATGCCTCTTCTGCAAGAGGATCCATGTAACGAACCAGACTTATTTGTAACACATTTTCTGTATATTTCTGTCACATAGTTTATCTTCAGTCTTTAAAGTAACATCACTGGTGCATAAGAATCACCGATATGACCAGAAGAAATTTTCAATTTAGAGAGCATGTGTAAGGGGAGAAGGCATATTTCACTACTACCACATTTGAATTCAAAGACACATAGATGGGAGACTGTAATTCTTGAGGAGTTAACTTTCACCTTAGACGTTTTCATATAAACTCAGTGTGAACAAGTTAGAGCAAATAGACACAGCAGGGACTATGGGAAGACCACAGCTATACCATATGACCATTGCTATACAACGTGTCTGTAGCAATACTAGGGGAGGTGAGTTACAAACCAATGGATACAGGTTCATAACAGAGATACTTGTACATACCAGGGGATACAAGTTCATACCAGGGGAGACACGTACATAGGAGGGGAGACACGAACATACCAGGCGATACGCGTACGTACCAGAGGAAGACATGTACATACGAAGGGAGACACGCACATACCAGGGGATAGACGCACGCACCAAGGGATACACGTTCATACCAGGGGAGACACGTACATACCAGGGGAGATACCTCACCGCTTTATTCTACTACTGGTGATGGACCAACCGTGAAATTTGCGAACGATGTGATGATAGATTAAGTGAGAACAAAAATTGTAAATTGAAGCATTCGGGATTTCAAGGGAACAAGACCTCCCCACTAAAAAACAAACAAACAAAATAAGAAGGAAAGCCGTGCACAATCAGTGCAACATAATCAGTGAAATTCAAATGCACTTAACTCCAGCGGAAATGATTGATTCCAAGAGCGCAGTCATGCTCCTATCAAACAAAAGCTGTGTCAAGTAGCTGTCTAGACACCACAAGCATTTCTTGGCTTTGCAGTTGAGGAACAAATGAAAAACTTTAATGTTCTGTACACATGATGTTATTATCACAAATGTATGATTTTTTCAGTTCGGTTAGTTTGATATGAAACCTTCCCCGTAAGCGTGAACTGTACATATAAACTGAAATAATGATAAATAAAAAAAGAAAAATCAATAAGATGAAAACTGTTGAGAAGGCATTGTAATTCATAAAATCATAAAAAACATGAATAACAAACTGATATTCTATATCATGTAAAAGATTTCTTGCTCTGTCAGGGTCATCGAATTACCTTCAAAAACACGTGAGGCTCCTGGGCTGGGCGCAGCTTGGTTAAAGAGTCGTGTCCCTCGTGTGTGAAGAAAACAAGGAGCCAGAGGCTCTCATGGGAGGACACAGGCTGATCCAGTCCAGGTTATGTCGTCTCGTGTCTCGTGCGTGGAGTATGATAATCATACATGAATATATATATATATATATATATATATATATATATATATTTTCTTTTTTTTTATGGGATAGGGGAATCTCAGTAGAGGTTACTGAAGCATGAGGCAGTTGTAAGTTTCTATTTCTACCTAGGGGTTAGTGGTTAGTTATGGAGTGGTTTGGGTGGTTGGGATCTGATGGTGTTGCATAGATTTGGGTGTAGACTATGTTAAGGTGGGATTGGATCGGAGGATCTTCGTTTCACTGTGTAGCTGTTGAGTATTTGTTTTGCTATGCAACCAGAAATTGTTCTGAGTGTTCTATCGTGTGATGTTTGTAGCTTTGTTGAGTATGTTCTTGAGAGAGTGGGCGACCAGGAAGGCGATGCGTTGTTTTGCATGGAGCGGATGAATTGTTCGTAGAAGATGCTGAGGAAATATCATCCTTGTTCAGATTTGGTGCAAGTTAGTATTCTGATGGCATGTAGTTCGTTTGTTGCTTTTTTTTGTTGTTTTTGGTGTCGGGATGAATGCCGTGCGGAATGTGATGCTTAGAAGGGTTTGTGGGAGGTATTGTCTATTCAGAGTGACTCGAGGGCGTGAGTTGGATTCGTGTTCTGTCTGGGGTTAAAAGAGAGAAGAATTCTCTGATGTAGATATATTGTTCTGGATGAGCCATTCATTGTTCCAGTGGTATAGTGTAATGCTGCAAATTTTTTGTCGCTGCTGTGGTGTCAGGATGTCGTAATGTGATTTTGAGGTCGTCTGCATATGAGAGAACCATGTTGTTGTTTGCTCTGGGTAGTAGATAGTCGAATAGGAATAGATTGAAGAGGGATGGAGAATGAACTTTTCTGTGGGGAACTCCAGTGTAGAGTAACAGAAAATGATAGATCGTACCCCTTTTTGACCCTCTGGTTATTAAGAGCTACTATGATTTTTGGACTGAGTTCTGTGGGACGCTGAATCCACCTCCTCTGAGCGGTAGCTTCCCTACTTTTCATCTAGGTGAATACAAGCGCAGGTTGGTGATGACTTTAGTGACGCATCTGCTTCATATTTCATCTTATTACTGTAAATCTTCCGAAAAAAATTGAATCCTCAAAGATAACAGTACGCAAGAACGGCCTCTCAGGGTATTGTTAAACATTATCACAGCCGTAAATAACATGTGGTTTTAACGGTTCCAAAAGACAGTACACGTAGTGTTATATAGACCGTTCCTATCAGTAACGACGTGACACGGGCAAATACTTTCCCTGTCTGTTTTTCCCAATTTCTCAACTCTCTCTATATTTCAATTAGGGCCCGGCCTTGATGTGGACTTTTGCCCGTGACTGGAGCCTTCAACATAAAAAAAAAAGAAAATGTGAACATACGCTATTTGTTGACATCTCAGATAAAAGAAAAGGAAACTATCTGGGCCTGGGAGGTGAACGTGATAGCCACTATTCATAATCATATATAAACAGCTGGGAAATAGTATATATAAGCAACACTGAGCAACACTATGGACGCGACCTTGCGAGTTACCCTCACATAGCTCAGCGAACTACCCACCTGCCTCACTCAGCCATTCATAACCGTCAGTGGACAGTGACCGCCAGTGTGGGTGTCCTTCTCCGTCCCAGTCAGTCAGTACCTCAGCAGATGCTGTGCTGTTGCCACCGGAACCACTCTCACATGCAGGGATAACACATCATGGAAATAACGACGTGCCTAAATATGCACCGAGTCTTTACGAATGGTATTAACATCATACACTTTGTAAGAACTATATATGCTACCTTAGTAATTACGGCTTTCATTTACATTTTCATTTATTTTGCCAAACTTTTCTTCCCTGTTATTAGTTCACGAGAGTCTGAATCACATGAAATATTTAAAGCACACACACACACATAAATATATAAATATATAAATATATATGTGTGTGTGTGTGTGTGTGAACTATCATAACAGGTCATTATAAAGTTCCCTCGCTCTGGCAGTACTTTCTATATTTACACAATGCTCCCTAACTACTTAAATACAAAATATTTCACCATCTTTAATGATTTAATAACCATAGTGCAGACCTCACAACACTCTTAGCTCCTGTTCCTAGTTTCTTATCGTTCTTAGCAACAGCAAAAAGGAACAGTAAATAATAATGATAATAATGATGATAAGATGATGATAATAATTTATAATGACAGTGATAATGATGACAAGGTATTGATTTTCTATACACGTACCATTAGTGAGTAAAGGAAGATGATTATCATAATAGTAAGAACATTCATCATTACGAAGATTATGGTAATATCAGAATAACAAAAAATTATGTAAATGAAAATATAGGTAACTATTACAAGATAAACTCGAATCATTATAATACCCATAATAACAATATTGATGATAACGACGATAGTACTCTCATCTGTATAATGATGATAATAATAATAATAACAATAATAATAATAACAGCAACAAGATGTTCTTACGAGTATTCGCTCAGCAATTCTCTTCGCAACTCCGAGACAATGTTTACCTCTGCTGAGTTTTTACTGTCTTGGCCTTGAGACTCTGTGTTCTGCTCACATTATGGAAGACTCTTAGCATTCCTGCCTCTCATGAATATTCCATGAAAAAGCCTTTATCGCCAGTACCCTAGTGCACTTCTGTACGTACACTTTATCTCTTTCCTACGCAGAGATTCTTCAAGTGGTGTCACACCAGGATAACCTGTCTCCCTCTAGTCTTTCTGTTCTCTGTAGGCATGTCTCTCAGTCTGTTTGTTTGTCTTCTTTACTGTGAGGCCGTGTACGAGTCCCTCTGTCTCTGTGCGACCTCGGAGACCTTGATATCGACTACACAACCGCTATTCTCAGCCGGGTTGTGCCACCAGCCCCGGTGCTGTTCTGTGTGACCTCCCAGTCAACCAGGTCTTCCCGACACCTCCGATGCGACCTTCCACTCGATCAGGTTGCTCTTGCTTCAAGTCAGGCAGGTTATTCTACATCTGAAGCGTTCAGACGTTTATCATAAATTCGTGAGGCGCCTGGATAACACAGGTTCTTGAGGTATCCCGACAACGAATGGGTCGTGAGGCACCTGGATATCACAAATTTGTAAGGCGCCTGGGAAACGTAAGTTAGTGAGGCTTTTGAATAACGAGTTCTTAAGGCGAAATAATCACGCAGGTTCATGAGGCACCTGAATGACAGGTTCGTGGGGCGTCAGGATAAGACAGGTTCGTGATGCGTCTGGGCAACGCAGGTTCGTAAGGCGTCTGGATAACACAGGGTAAAACTCAACAGATCATTATACAAATCTTTATTAAATCAAAAACATAAATACTGTGATGCCATTTTCTTCTATACACATTTTGTTTAGATTTCACATTCGTTGTGATTTTGAGATTTTTTTTTACTGGTTGTTTGGATACGGGAGAAGTGAGTCGAAATGTTCAGGTGGGGGGGTGTGTGTGGAGGGAGAGCTACAGGGGCAAGGGAAGGGAGGGACTTTTTCGAAAACCACAAACGTTGTTGTACTTACAAAGTTATGAAAATCCTTTTTATCAAGATTAGGCTTTTTTTTTTTTTTAGAGAATGTGGGAATTATAATATCAGTGGAGGAAAACAGGACTCATTTTGACTTTTAAAACTGAAAGAGTAAGGCATTCATAATGAGCTAATGTGACAAAATGTGAGAAATATGAATAAGGAAAGTAATTTCGTTTACCCTTCATTCACGGCGGCTAAATGATCGCATACTAGACTCAACTGAAAGAGTAAACCTGCCTTTGACGAGCACACTTACTTAAAAACAGCTCAAATGATCAGGGAAGAAATGAGTATTGTTCCCCTCCAGTGTTGCGCTTCATAATTCCGCCGTTCCGGTAGTAACAGAAAGATTCTCTTGACCTGAGAGAAAGCAGCTTTCTCTCTGTACAGTAAGAAGTTACAATAGTGACATCGACGCTCGGGAGGGCAGCAGATCCCCGGGACGCGAGTCTGTCAGTGGTACAGGATGCTGGCGGAGCCCATGGCCTCACTGTCGCAGTGTCTGGCAGTGAAAGATGTCGTCCGTGCTGACGGTGAGGCCTTCGCATTACTGCCACAGAGTCTGGCAGTGAAACATATCTCAGGTAATTGTTATGATCCCATATCACTGCCACACATTGCCCGACTGTGAAACTTGTCCCAGCTAACGATGAGGACCCCGCATCACTGCCACACAGGTGCCCGGGAGCGCCTACGTTCCGGCGTTTGCTTCACAATACATGCAAGACTCCTCTCAATGCTATTTATGGTTAAAACAAATGAGACACTTCACAGAGAAAGCATCATCGCGCACTACATAAATATTCCGGAAACCACAGAAGTATTTGCTACCCTGGCCAGTAGTGGGTGACCTTGATCGTGACATGGCAAGCGGACCTAAGACGTAAGGAGACCTGTCTGAGAGGTCACTTTCCCCCGTTTCAGATTGGGAGAACTTGCCCTCTCTTTGTTCCTGCCTCTTTAACTTCATAACCACTTCGGTCACGCAGGGGAGTATTGAGAAATCACACCAATGAGAGTACATATAAGTCTACAACAAATTAGAAGTATTTCAAAAACCACGTTGTTAACTTATTTTGTGTTACAGTGTTATTGGCCAGGGTAATGCAATAGGTAAACACGTTATAATAAAAATAGCCGACTAGTAATTATAGAGATAAACAAATTTACATTCAGTCACTTATCTACAACTCGCCTTTCGTACTGTACACACCACATGCGCCAACCGACAAACGAAACTCAACCTCTAGACCTACTCTCAGGTCGGACGAGGTCTGCACTTGACAATGGCTCAAGTTTATACGTTATTCACTGTTTAGTAGATGCTACTAATATCAGAAACCGACTTTAAAAGCCAGGGGTTAATTTGAAGTTTCTAAGAGAGGACTTAAAAGTCCGAACTTGCCACTGTGTAAAGTAAAGAGAAAGAAGAGGACTGCACTACCTGCCGCTGCTGCAGGAGCCAAATGAAAAGATCTGGCTGAACCAAACACGCTCACACACGGTGGACTCCTAAACGTCAGTGTGCGAACAGTTTGTTTAGGCTCACAGAGGGTCGTCTTCACTGTAGGTGCGGCGGTGGTGGCACAGAAGACTTGGTCCTTCAGTCCCCATGAGACCAGCACTCTCCCGCGCCCATCAAATAAATAGTGACCTCAGTAAGGTAAAAATCACAGTGTCAGTGGAATGAGGTGAAGAGTACGCTGGAGTATTGTGAGTGTGGCGACACACACACACACACACTGGACACACTGCCTATCACTAGCACCTGAAAGACTTGGACGCCGGCTGGGCTGTGCTGTTGGTCCGCTCGACGGCTACGAACACCGCATCAGGTGGCGCCCGAGGACGAGGCCAGGTTGGGGGCCATAGACCCTAGGTAACCACTACTTAGGTCTCCGTCCCCGCACCCTGCATGACCGGCCCCGCCTCTACCACTGCTTACCCCACTAGAGGCGCTGGAAACGCCTTGAGAGGGGTACAGGTGGGCGCCGCTGTAGGAGGGCTGAGGATCCGCCATCTCCATTGGTTGGGCGGCGGAGGTGAAGGCAGCGACGCCCTCGCGGCTGAGGCTGGCCAGCAGACTGCTGCGGCCGTCGGCGGAGGCGTGTCCCTAGGCCATGGCGCCAACTATACTGTTCGACGAAGAAAGGCCTAAGCTCGACGCGGATGGGATCTGGATCTGTGAGGCGGAGGAGAGGCCGAGGCCCACTCCTGACATGGCTGACATGCCGTGCATGGGCGGCGCAGACATGAAGCCGCCCGCCATGGAGGAGCCGTGCATCTGCCCGCCGTACATGTAGTGCGACATGGAGCCGAACCCGGATCCCCCAGTACCGAAGCCCGTGAAGCCGCCCTTGTCCAGCGGCTTCAACATATCCGGGAAGCCCAGCATCCCTTTCTTCTTCTTGGACTTGGAACTCAGCTTGCGGTTGCGGGTCTGGATGCCTTCCTTCTTCATGGTTAAAGGCCGATTCACCTGCAGAAAGAAAACTAGACCGTCACTGCTGGAACTAGAAGCACACAGTCCAAACTCCACAACTTTGACGTAATAGGCATGGTATGGATACGAAACTGAGAGTGTTATTGGAATATTTCCTCCTAGAAACAAGAAAGTAATCATAAACGAGAAACTTGGAAAACCCAACCCGGAAAAAACAACGCTAGAATAAATAATCATTGATCCTAGACACAAGTCAGTAGTCCTGAAACCTCATGGCTGCGTCTGGGGCTGAACAACTAATCCCAGAACCTAATACCTATTTCTGGAATCTAACGAATGGTTTTGGATCGTCACAGCTGCTTCTCTAACTTATTGGCCGGTTCTGGAACCTAACAGCTTGTTCTGGAATCTAATGGCTGTTCCTAGAACCTAATAACTAGCTCTGAACTTAAAGAGCTAGTCATGGAACCCAACGGTTGGTCTTGGAATCTAACAGTTAGTCCTTGAACCCATTGGTTGGTTTTGCAAACTATGCAACTGGTCCACGAGCCTAACGACCACACATTTCAGTGCTCTGACTTCTAAGAACTCAGGCAAGGTATGATTACTGGGTCATGTCGTTCTGGATAACATCGATATGAAGAATCACTGGCGTGAGGGTGTCTGGGATAGTTGGAGCTGTTGTCTTGGGACACAGGGATCTGGCCAGCGCCTCAGTTTCCCTTAAGGCCAAATTTCTCTGGACAGTAATATGAGGATGGTAAGCCTCTCAACAGTCTAGCAAGCGATCTAAATCAATGACAGACGGTCACGCTGAGAGAAATTTTGATTACAAATGACCATTTATTTTGGCAATATGATATTGTTCTTCAAGAATACTCACACTGCTAGCAACCCAGCAATGTGATTGGCTGAACGTTCTGGCTCGTCTGCGGTAACTGGTTGAACGTTCCTGCTATTTCTCACTCAAGAGCAGTTTCAGAATACCAAGTATAGTCTACAAATCTTGTAGTTTCTTATCACGACAGTAAACTCCCAACTTGAGAGAGCCAGGCGTCCAGTGGGTCAGTTAATGACACTATCACCTGAAAAATTAGACAGCATCTGACGTGCCTGTCGTATTATTTTTCACGTCATTTAGTAAATGAATTTGCTGATTCGTTATCAATGAGGGGATTAGAAGAGCATAGTTCGTAAGAGCTTTCCTGAGCAGTATGTTTCACAATACCCAGCAGGAAGTCACAAGCATCTGAACTAAAATATGTAAAGACTTTTTATTGGTCTGTCGACCCCTGGTCAAGCAGCACACGATTTATGATAACACAAGTCGTGTCAGATGCAACCCAGGGGTCTCACACCTCCCCAGCCATCATAACCACCCAGGGGCCGCCCACTGAGGCAACCTCACACAACAACCCTTTTCAGAAGCCCACGTAGTGTTTTCTCCTTGCATCATTTTCTGGGAGCCTCACCAGGGCTTCGAATCAATTAAAATCTAGTTGCAGCTGCACCAGAATTAACCTTGGATGATACAGATAAGACGGTGGAAATAACAGAGAGGTGAGCAGCAATCGAGTTATTTTCACACGGCGTTCAACGCTCGGTGTTGGTTCCATCCTTCATCTTGCCACCAGCTTCCCTTGTCTGCCGCAAGGGAGCCACCACAACCTCTTTGATGACGTCATATTTCATCGTATGTACGCACTTCTTAACACAGGCGACCGTCCAGGTGAAGTAAATTATATGAATTTCATATAAAACTTGAAAAATTAATACCATTTGTCCATTAAAATGAGGGAAATCATGGTAGGCGTCTACATAGCGGGTTTAATCGAGGGCTTCGACTGATATATCATGGCCAATATTTCAGCCAGAATATAGTGGGAGCAGTATATCAGGGGCTGGAGCGGTGGTCAGCGTGGTCGTAATTAAATATGCTAATTGAACTATATAAAAACATGAAGCGCAATTACCTCACGCGGTGGGACGCTCCAGCCCTTTGTTCGCGCCAAAACTGAGCAGCAGTGAGGCATTTGCTAAATATTTTGTGCATGACTTTGATTTTTGGCGAGAGAGAAACGCGCGGGCAATGTTAAGGGGTTACTGAGCTCTATCGGTCTTCATTGTTTTACGTTGTGTGTTACGAAAATTCTGGGAAAAATATTTCATACACACGAGATCAAGTTTCTAGTCTTTTATCATTATTTTTTGCAATGAATACGCTTCATTAATGCTATATTACGTAAATATTTTACCGTGAATATCAAAAAACAAAATCTAAATTCATTTAAACGGAAGTATCTGAACTTAGATTAAGAAGCAATTAAACAATGAAATTGTTCCAAAATTAACAGTGAAAAATTCACCGTTGCCAAACGTCATTATTAACAAACAAAGTAGTGTTGCCACTTCTCATAACCAACAAATATCTAGATGTGCCAAATGTTATTATCACCCAATAATATGACCTCTTGGCTCAGCAGGGTGGGTGGGGGGGAGGGATCCAGGTGCCAAATCAACAATGTTTGTCAAGATGAAAAGTAAGAATTGTTTGTGGTGGTTTTGACTGCTCGTATAATATGTGGTGCGAGGACGGTGGGTGAGAGTTTGTGGTGATGCGAGGTAGAAAGGGTCACTAACTACCACTCTGTCACCTCTATCGGCACTACCAGGTAAAAAAAAAAAAAAAAGTGCTGAAAATGTGAAAAAAGAAATTGACAAGACGATGAGACATGTTTTCATTCTGTATTAGAGCAAGCTGGAAGTAAAAGAGAGAGAGAGAGAGAGAGAGAGAGAGAGAGAGAGAGAGAGAGAGAGAGCATGGAGGAGGATACGATAAACAGCAAGCCTTCTGAAGATCGATCCATAAAAACAGAGTAACAGTCCCGGCAAAACCACCACCACCAAAGATACACTGCTACAGGTTTAGATCTCTCACTCGTGCTTGAATACAATGAACAACGTAGTAGATAAACCAATGAACAACAGACGCAACCCTCAAGCTTAATTTACCGAAGCATCACATAAGAAAAATATAGAATCGCGCCAACATCGTGCCCCTAGAGATATATTCGTCAATACATAATTTCCCATAAGAGGTGAGATGAGCCCCACCTGCTGCACCAGGGCTCACCTCTCCATCATTATAACACTCTGTGCTCGGCCCGGGCCGGCGGGGGGCTCCGCCACCTCTACTATCTCCTCTATAACATCTAAACTCATTTCTAGCTCAGTGTGACCCCGCAGCATCCCCAGCTGGGTGGTGCATAGCTAGCTAGACTCGGCCGGGTGCATATAGCTGGCTTGCCCGGGCGAATATAGCTGACTGAGAGGATGTAAATAGCTCCATGGCCCGGGTATATATACTGGGCAGGGAAGCAAATAGCTAGCTTGCCTAAGAGTATTTAGCTGGCTGGCCCGAGTATATATAGCTGTCTAGTATACTGGTGTATATTACTAGTTGGTCCGGGTACATGTACTTGGCTGGGCTAGGGTGTATATAGGTGGTTGGTCCGGGTATATGTACTAGACTCTGCCAGGGCACATATAGTCGGCTGGTCCGAGTACATATAGCTGGTTGGCCCGAGTGCATATAGCTGGCTGGCCCGGGTACAAATAGCTGACTGGCCTGGGAATGTATAGCTGGTTGGGCCTCGGGTACTTATAGCTGGCTGGCCCGGGTGCATATAGTTGGTTTGCCTGCGTACATACAGCTGGCTGGTCCGGTTGTGTATAGATGGCTGACTCGGGCACATATAGCTGACTGGCCAAGGTGTATATATCCAGCTGGTCTGGCGTTATATAGCTAGCTGGCCTGGGTGTATATATCTAGCTGGCCGGGGTATTACAGTTGGCCCCGGTGTACATAGCTGACTGGCCCGGGTACACATAGCTAGCTGCGTCGTTCTCCATTCATCACCCTCGCACATAAACAAGACAGGATAATATGATGCTTCACAACCAATCTGTCATCCCAGTGTGGTGCCCCGCTGGACCTGTGCTATGAGTAGACCCCACAGCACTATAGATCAACAACCTTTGCTGTGAGATAACCTAACAAGACTATAGTTCAACAGCCTGTGTTGTGAGCTGACCCCACAATACTATAGTTCCGCAGCTTGTGCTATAAGCTGACCTCATAGTGTACGGAGTGTCCCATGCTGTGACCTGAGCACACCACACAATATGGTACGTCCCACTGCGGAATGAGTCTGTCCCACAGTATAATATACCACGTCGCTGTGCTGTGAGCTGATCATACGACATTGTCCAAAGGTGCTGTACACAGCGGTTGTCTCGTGTCAACAACAACTACAACCACATCATCAACACTCATGCTGCATACAACCCGCACCGAAGATTAATCTATGGACCTAATCGGTCTTATGTGCACCACACCACCTATCTTAGATTCATGACCAATTTTGTTGCGTGTGTCAGTATGTGTGTGTTGTTCACCACGGTTCCCTGCTCCAAGGTCTCTAGGCAGACTGTTCAGCTTTCTGTCAGTTCAGAAATCTTACCTCCTGACTGGTCAATGGACAGGTCTTTGAGAAGGGGTCCATGCTGCTTGATATACCATAGTTATCAAAACTTATTTCTAGGTGGTAGATATGTAAAGAAGATAATGGAAAAAGTTATCTCTAGGTGAAAGATACGTATAGAAGGAAATGGGGAGGGTTGTCTCTGTATGATAGATACGCATAGAAATATAAGTTACAGGACAAAGAAGCACCTAAGAATCTATAGGCAAAATGTCCCATTACCTGACCCCGCTTGGGAAACAAGAAACGTAGCTGATATATCGTTATTCTTATAGGAACCTTGATGAATGATTAGACGGTTGAAGTATATTCTCCAGATAACCAAATGAAATACTCCTATGAAAGCAAATTAAACTTCTTCTTAGTAGAACAGAATATATCTCCCCTTCATGATGACTCTATTAAAGACTGGATGAATCCCTACAAGAAAGTGGATGTCTTGTAATAAGGAGACAATATGGAGGAACAAGAACATTTTCTAGCCTGCGGACAGCCCATTAGCCCGATACAATGAAACTCTGATCAACTTAACAGGAGTTTGGATCGTCTTCCCTCTGAACGAGCTGGTGTGTGTTTGTGTGTGTGTGTGTGTGTGTGTACACAGGTTATATTTCTCTAGAACCTTTCAAAATATTTTCTTCATCTCTCTTCGCCTTTTCTTTGGCTGTTAGTACTTCCTCTTCTTTCACTGATGATTCCATTTGTTCTCTAGTTCTCCTCACACCACTCACCTCCTCCTAGAACATTTTTTATTTCCCTGATGTTTGCGATACTCTCTAACGCTGACGCTTATATACTCTCCCTGAGAGTAACGCCTGTGCACCTTTCTTTTCTCTTTCGCCAACAACTTAACTTCCTCATTCCGCCATTCACCACCTTTGCTTACATGTCCACATCCCACCGTCCGCATTTCATACACTTCTGCACAGGTAAGCTCTGCTTCCCTAATACCTCCCATTCCTCTCCAGTTCCCTAGTTTCGTTTACTCTCACCTTTTGCCATTCTTAACCAGTATCTTCTGGCACCTTCTCACACATTCTTCTTTTCCAAGTTCACTCAGTTTTGCCACCCTCCTCCCACCCACGTCCTTTCCTCTATTCCGAAAGCCTCTACAAAATTTCACCCCAGCTCCACCAGGAAGGGATCAGACATCGCCCCTCTCAGTACACTTACATCTAAGTCTTTTTTTTAGCACGCCAGCCTGTTGGGAAGTAATGTAACAACGCTTCTTTGCCATTAACCTCGCTCTCACGTGTATTTTTGTATGCTCCTCTTTTCAAACCTGGTGCACCCAGTCCCCAGTCTTCATCCATTGTAGAACCCAGGTTTATTCTCCCTCCAGCACCCACGACAATCTCCTCCCGGCACTCAGGACCATCCCCCTCCAGGACTCAAGACCATCACTGCACCCACCAACGCCCAGGACCGTAAGAAGAATCATAACCTAATAAAAAGCCAACTATAACCTGAATTTATGATATCGAATACCGAGAAAATTTATGACATGCCTTCTTAACACGGCCAACAGTACGAGGTATTAAAGTTAATCTTCGCACCAGCACTTGGCACCCGGGGGGCAGCACCACAACCGCCCTGACCACCTCCCTCATGTCCTCCCATGGATCAGAGGTTGAGGTTCCTCTCTGCCACAAACTCCCAACCCTAACAAGACTAAGACAAAGTGGTTTGTCTTTTCTCCAGGCGAGATCCAGCCCAGCGTGACACTAAAGCAACCCATTACACCTGGGTATTACCGTGTTCTTTTGCTACTCCCTCCCGCTGAGGGCTGACGCCAACGCTTTCTTGACTTATCACATCGAGGAAGAGTTAAACGTATTACAAGTCGTATAAACTTTATATGGCGTGGTGGTCAGGGGCCTCAGGCATCGATTCTTGCCTCCAGGCTGAACCGAAGGTTACAAGTTGGATACATTGGTGGGGGTCAGGTAGTGCATCGCTAAGGTTTATGGCGGGGATGTAAGAGGCTTTACGTTTCTGTGGCTGTGGATTATTGTCAAGTGAACGAATTATCACAGTAATGATGGCCTCTCTCTTTCACTCATGAGAAGTTTGCACAGATAAACAGTGAGTCAGTAACAAAGGAATGACAAGTGTGCTCTCAGTAATGACAGGGTCCTCAGTCATAACAAGTGTTTCTTCATTTCACAAAAAAAAAAAGTCCTCAGTAGTGGCACATGTCTTCAGTCATGATAGGTGTTTCCTCATTCATGACTCGTGTCTTCAGTTATGATCTTCAGTGTGATAGTGTTTATCTGTAGTTCGCGCGGGGGGGGGGGTCACCTTCAACAACATGGCAACAGCATTCAACTCTCTTCATCCAAGCCAATCTACAACCAACCAACAACCTCCATGTAGAAGCAAAAAGCTGACCCTTACCTCACATTTCGGAGACCAATATTCGAAGATCCCCTTCCCCAGAAAACACATATGCCACACCGAAACGACCCGACAGACACTAAACAATCGCCCCTCCCCCCCCAAACTAACCTTAGGGTCTTAGGAGTTGGTGGTTGAATATAGAGTACTTTGGTTGAGAAGGGTCTGGTGCTACTGAAGGAAAAGCAAACAAACCCTCCCTGAGTGTCGAGCATATTGACGTGATGAAAGAATTTTTGTTCCACTGTGCCTGCGCTGAATCTTTGTGCTTGCTAGGCAACCGTTGATTGTTTGAAGTGCTTCATTTTGTGTGGTTTGCAGCTTTGTTATAATTGCTTTGGACAGGATGGATGGATGCACTTGGGAACTCCTTATCGGGTTTCCTCTTCGTGTTTTTATATATATATATATATATATATATATATATATATATATATATATATATATATATATATATATATATATATA
>JAYMFT010000038.1:898901-911683 GCA_038088735.1 Panulirus argus | reverse complement strand
ATATATATATATATATATATATATATATATATATATATATATATATATATATATATATATATGAAGTGCAGTGTTGCATCCGCCGATGGTATCTGTGAGATGGACCATGTTTAGGGAGCTCCGGCCTGGTGTTACCATCACACCAACAGCCTGTGGACAAACATGATCATTGGGTATAATTTCTGCATGATATTCGCCACGAGGTATTTTGCTCACCCTGCAAATCGAAAGTTTATCCAAAGCAAATTCGTTCGCATTCCGGAATGGGTGTTGGATACGTTGTTGTAGATGGAACACCCCATTCAATCTCCCTTATCTCGCTCTCTCTGGGAGGCACAATATTTCATTTTTGGGGTCATCACAGACCGAAACGGAGGGGTGATCCTATGGCCCATGCGTAGGATGCTGGTAAGGCTCAATATCTGAGATTCG
This sequence comes from Panulirus argus, assembly GCA_038088735.1. Taxonomy (NCBI): domain Eukaryota; kingdom Metazoa; phylum Arthropoda; class Malacostraca; order Decapoda; family Palinuridae; genus Panulirus; species Panulirus argus. Next base: position 911,251 of record JAYMFT010000038.1, on the reverse strand, counting down.
AAGAGCCTGAGGGTTCCGACCATCACTCACGTATCGTTTATTTCTCCAAAGCATATAAGCCAGGGGTTCAGAAGCTCCCCAGAAATGAATATTCGTATTTCGCTTTGTGATAAACGCATCTCGACTGTCATATTCTTTTGTGCAGACGCGTGGCTGGGCTTCGGCTCGGCCCAGGATTTAGCTGCCCTATACCTCAACATTTGGAGGGTTTCATAATTTTTCGTCCGTTTTGACTAAATCAATATGTATAGCCTGCAGTCACCCGATCAGAGAGCGAGTGAATCACCACACAGCTGAATGAAACACAAAGGAAAGAGACAGCTTGCATCGGGTGCGCCAGATAAGGTAGCCATGATGATTCATTTTTGGCGCGAACTCGATTATAAACAACCAAGATGGCGGCCGTCACACGCGCATCAGAGGTGGACCAGAAATAACAAACGAAGGGATTTCCAGACATACGTTTTCTTTAAGATTATGGAAGATGTATCTCCTGGAAGATTTATTCTGGTAGCAGTTTATTCTCTTGCTGAAGGTGGATGAAATCTGGAAAACAGATAAAACTCCACAATCATAATAATAAAAATGGTGAAGAATTTAGTCTTATCACTGGCGTCTTCGAATGATAGTTTCTATCACTACAAGTCGTACTGATATCAGCAGAGTTTATAGTCAATATAAATTTGTCGCTATCGGATAAGGAGAAAAACTGTCCCGGGTAATTCAATATAATTCTTGCTTCTACCATCGTTTGTGTCAGGTGGTGGCGTCGTCCGATATCATAGCCTGTGACTTAGATTGTTCTTTATGTTAATACTACTCTCCTTTTCTGTCCTATCTAAGGTGACTAATAAACCCGGGCACAAGTAAAATATCTCTTTCCTGATAATGAATAAAGAAATGTTTCATCTATAATAACCTGAATTCTACAGAGATGCATGATTTACGAGAAAGTAAAAGGGAAATCTATTTGACTTTTACTTTATGAGTAATAGAACTACTAACACAATGGCTTCTTTAAGACCTTCGCAATGTAATTAAATCACGTCATATCAAGAATACACAAAAATGTTCTATTGCTTCAAGACTTTGTGTCGAGCAGCCCGGTACAGCACATGACGACAGGTGGAGCTGCCCGATACAGTCATGATACAGTGAAGATAGTGGGTATTAAGCCGCAGTCAACGTTTACCAAGCACCGGGTGACAGTAGAAAGTAATATTCTTTGGACGATGGTCAAAGATAATCGTTAGGAGAGATGAAGAAACTCCTCAGCCTAAATACAGAACATGGAAGTCCATGTGAAGGAGTTCCAAAGGTGCAAGTTATCAAGCGGTCCAGGCGAATGAGCCATAACGCTGGGGATTCCTATCAGTTAGATGGTCTTAGGTGGTCTAGGGGACCGAGCCATGGTTGCCAGGGGGAGCTGACGATGTCCAGCAGTGGAAAGCCTTCGGTATTACGATGGAAGAAGATCTTAGGTACTCTAGAAGACTGAACCGTGGTGGTGAGGCCTGGATCCATAGCATAGGACTGGAGTAGTGATAAACATGTTTTGATCTCTACATTTTTCTACTACTTCCTCAAATAACGTTATTATTCTAACAGACTTCACGTCACCTGCATCATTGGGCACCTCTCTTCCTCATCTTCCTATGTGGGAGTGCCTCCTTTTCTCATCCCTATACGTGGGAGAACCTCCCACCCACCTCCTTTGCTATCACTCTCCACACCTGCCGCCTTACCAGGCTCTCCTTCCTGCTAAACTTTTCATTAGTTTATCAAGCCAGTTATCGAAACATCCCTTTCACCTCCTTAGCGCTTCCCACGTACGTCTTTCATCTCAGCTTGTCTAGCCTTATTCCTATTCAGCAGATATTTTATTCAGTAATTCTAATCTCTACACAGTCTTTTCCGTGATATGATGTTTATCACCCTAAAACGTTTGCCTCTAAGAAGCAAATTGGGAGTTCCATTAACCCCGCTTGTCCTCTTTTTGGTGGTCAGGATGAACCAAAAAGTGCATTTAAAGTTCTCAGGTTTTTTCTCTGTGAATACATATTCATGAGTCCAACCCGAACTCATTCGTTGCTTTCATTCACTAAATTTTTTCTTGGCTCTATCTCTTACTCCTCGTCCTCTCCTCATTGCCATAGTATCCCCGTTTCTGCACGTTGGCCATAACCATTTGACAACAGTCTTCCCCCTACGAAATGACTTCATCATATATTTTTCAATTAATCTTTACTTCTTAGATGCAAGTTTTTATTCTTTAAAGCCATATGTTGATAAAATGAATTCAGTTCACTGATACGATAACAAATTGTTGGACTCTTGATTATGTGCATCACAGCTGCTCCCCTAATACTGCCCTGACACGCCCTCTCATCCTTCTCACAACTCATCCTTGATTCTCATGTCTTAAACTAACGTACCTTACACCCTAACCCTTTGGCATCATTCACACTCAGGCTCGCACCAATCATCCTACACACTCTTATTATACAACGCATTCTACGCTTCATACATTTGACTGCACGCCACTCCTCCTCATTACTCACACCTCATTTGTTGCATCTCACCAAGCCACCCAGTGGCCATCCAGTACCATGGTGTGAAAAGCAGTAGGTCAGAAGGCGGCCCCCGCCGTTGGTACTTCGTGGCGAAGAAGCAGCTCTATTTTTCCTGTCAGCATTCCATGTTGAGGGAGCAGCCTAAGAACTTCTGTCAGGGGGGCGGCCCCCGCCAGCACTCCATCGTCAGGAAGCAACCCTACAACCCATGTCAGAGGGTGGCCCCTGCCGGCGCTTCATGGTGAGGAAGCAGCCCCTCAGCCCCTGTCATCATAGGCCACCAGCTGTGCAGGTTGGGATGGAGGAAACACACCCAATTACCACAGCAACAGTGAGGAAGCAGACATAGCTACAACAGCGCAAACACAAACACAGAGAAAGGAAGTTACACTGATGACAGTTGGCAGCGCAGCTGACATGACACATGGAGAAAGCATAGGTATGTTACTTATAAAACTAGACTGATTTAACTTATATGTAAGAACATAAGACCCAGAGGAGATAGAAGACAACTCACGAACTGGAGTGAACAGTAAGGAAAGATAAGGCTGAATTAAAGGAAAAAACTGTGAATATAAAGAGAGGAGAGAACAGACAATGCAGGTGGAACATGTCAAAGGGAAAGATAAAACTAAAATCCAAAAACATGTCTGTGAATGTGGACTCCAGTGCGAGGACGCACGACGAGGGGGAACAAAGCGCGGCGCCTATCACCTTTTACGCAATATCCGTGATCGAGAGGGGAAACAGCCATGATCCAGAGGGGAGAGGACCTGGCTCCCCAACAACATTTCATGGTCAGGTAGCGTCCCCCTCTAGCGCGCGGCCTGGGTGGTTATCGGCCAGCCCAGCCCTGTGTTAACCTACTGGACCGAGAACACGTTGTTGGCCAGATCTGTCTGTTATGGTCAAGTCCGGGACCTGTCAGCACGGGGGAGGGGAAAGGGGTGAAGGGAAGGGGGAGAGTAATAGCCTGGGAAACTAGCGAGGGGGAGAGGGATGAGAGCCAATGGAAACAATAGACTGGAAATGGTAACATATTCGGAAGGGTAATAGCAAAGGAAGCAAACAGCTTGGAGAGGAGGTGACAACCTGAAGATTGAGACATCGGAGGGACGGAAAGAGTGAGGGGACATGACAGCAAGAGCAGCAAAACAGCTAGGAAAGGGTGACAGTTTGGGAAGGGCGACGCTCTTCTTTCTTCATCCTCTAACTCCGTTCACTCCCACACAGATAATGCCACCTACATTCTTCAACTCAGATTCCCTCCCCTCCGCACTCCGATATTCGATTACTTTCTCGCCCTGACCATACATCATCTCTCAACTCGGACCCTTGCACCGTCTGTGAATGGGGAAGCGGCAATCTGGCTAAATTCAACAGTACGAAAACAAAATTTCTACCTCTATCTCCCTGAATTTCACTCGTTCCCTAACATCAAATTTCAAAAAAGTAGAATTCAGACCTACAATAGCATGAATGTGTTAAGCATGACCACATCCTCCACTCTGTCCTGGAAAGACCATATAATGAGCATTATAAAATCTGTTTCCAAAAAGCTGCAAGTATTGCATAGATGCTACAGTTAATTTTCTTATGAGCAGTTACTTCACATCAAATGCCTCATTTGCTCTCGTATGAGGAACCGTCGGTAGTTCTGAGGTGTCTTTCTTTCATCTATCTTTAAGCCATTTCTCATTATTAACCCTCCTGCTTTCACCTCTTTTCAGCCATCCCTTTCAGTAGACATGATGTTGCATTCTTCTTCCTTTTTCACAGTCATCATTTCGACTACAGCTTTCGTGATTTGTCTTCGGTTGTCTGAAGCCGTAAGACTTGGCCATAAAACTAGCTGCTTCTGTGAAGAGGCCAGCCATACGTTCTTCCTTACCCTCACAGCGATACTATGAAAATTTCCACTTTCGTTCGTCTTGCTCTGGTCTTATAACCTTTCCATTTTCAAGAATCAGACATGCAGATTGAGGAGGACCTGAAAATTTATAACTTTGTGTTTTCATTTCCGATAAACTCGTTGTTTTACATTTGATATACTTCGTTTGGGGCATTCTTTTGCACCTATCATATTAGCTACTGAAGAAAAGATGATTGCCTGAGACGGTAATAAGTATCTAGAGTGATTGCTTAGGGTAACTAAAACATAAAGTAGTATGATGATAACCTGGGCAGATGACAGATAAGATGGAGTGAGTGACTGGGTAGGTGACAGCTAAGACAGGGTGAGAACCCGGGTAGATGCATCCAGGGGGAAGCTGACAGCACGGTAATGGGACAACCAGGGGACGTGTCAGCTGCTGCAGGGTGTGGTCAGGAGAAAATAACAGGGAATAAAGCTGACACTGTGACAGCCTTCAGAGGTGATCGACTGAGAGGCGACAGCTTATGGTGTGATAGCCTGTTGAGAGCGAGAGCCAGGAGAGGTGACAGTGAAGGAAAGTGACAACCAAAAAAGATGATAGTTTGAGGAAGTGACAGCAAAGGAGGTGACATTCCAGGGAGGTGACAGCTCAGGGGGATGAGAGTTAGGAATGAAGACATAGTGGAATTACAGCCAAGGGAGAAGACAGCCAGAGGAAGTGACGATATGGCAAGTGGCAGTTAGGGGAAGGGACAGTCTGGGGAGATGAGAGCTAGTAGAAGTAACAACCTGGGAGGTGGTAACCTGGGAAAATGAGAACCAGGAGAACTGACAGTCTGAGCTGATGGTCAAGGAAGATGAGAGCTTGGGAAATAAACAGTCAGGAGAGGTGACAGCCTGAGGAGTTGACAGCCAAGGTATTGTACTGTACCGGGAGAGGGCTCTAGACTCGTGGGGTCCCATTACTTGAACTTTTGCTACTATCAAGCAACTGTTTAAACTTCTGTAGGCTGTCGATATTCAGTATCTCATTGCTCGTTTTTTTTTCATTCACACGCTATTCCTATACTACAAAAGAACTTCTTTACGCCTACCCCAACAATATTCTTGCTTAATTTCACATTATGGCCTCTGGTTGTTCTGTCATCACATCTTTTTAACAACTGTGCCCTGATGACTTCATTAAAGTTAGTTAAAAAACTAAAGGTTATGATCAGATCACTTCTTACTCTTCTCTTTTCCATGATGGGCAAATATATATCTTTAACCTTTTGCTGTAATTCATCTCTGTTAAGTCTGGTGCCATCTTTCTCGCCTTCCTTTGGACTCTATCTGTGTGTGTGCGTGTGTGTGTGAACCCACCACCACGAGCCTGCTACCCACTTATCAGCCTAATCAGAATTGTGGTGAACCTCCAAACCCTGTGAAGGTAACTGAACGTAACCTCTGACCTCAAGATCCAGAAGAATCCTGCACTGTCACCACTCATAGTAACAACCAAGATAACCATTGTATTATTGCAATATAACTAAACGTAACTGTTTTTAGTCCCTACCGAAGGAATCAGTCACCCTCCCCTCTCCACGGTAGTCTATGATCGATCTGTGGCATTGTGTGTTAATACAAAGTCCTTTCCAATACACCAGCTGACTCTTACATCAGTAGACTTCCGCAACACTGGGAAAAAAAGCAAAGGGTTAAACTAGCGTGGTCAGCGTCACGTGATCAATCATAACGTGTCACGCGCGCCGCTAACGACCGCTCAGCCTCTGACTGTCATTAGACAAGTCTTCCATTTGATTATCGTCCAGATACGCAGAGATAAGGTCAGAGGGCGAGAGCCACGAGCCTCAGCCCTGCCGATGGTTGGTTTAGTCCCGTGGTTCTCGAGACGACCCCTGACTTGGACACTTCTCCTCAGAAATGACCGTAACAGATGCCATAAAAATCCCCTTGCGATATCTGAGAGGGTTAACTGTGGAATTCGGTACTTTTTGTAGGTGTTCTGATCCTTTATAAAGTTTTTAATCCTTTAAGCCATTAGCCCTTCAATCACTTGTAATGGACGGCACATTAGCACTTACTGGGCCGTGTCCGAAGCCGCCCACATGAAGGAAACTCGGTGGTGCATTGGATGAACATCTTGGTCGACTGGGGCGGTACGTATGCACCAAAGAGTATGTGCGGACGGTACTGTCGATGAAATTTTGTTGTAAAGTGTGAACGTTAAAAATGGAATACGTTCTCTATCAGTTGAAATGACTTCCTGCATTGGATGCCTCATTCTAGAAAATAAAGACAGGTTTAAGATTCTTTTATTATACAAAAATTTTTTACTGGTAGCAGATAACATTGAAATATTTGTCTAGTATTAATCTTAAAGTAATGACAGTCTTTCCTTTTACTTCACCTATTGGTAATCTTTTCCTATGCTCTTTATCTATAGCTGAAATTTTTGCTCTCGTTGCTTTTGCCTTCATACCATTATATTCAATTACCGAATCTCGGTCTCAAATAAAAAATACTCTCATATGATACGGTGTCCAAATCATTTGATAGGACACTGAAAACTTTGATTATATCACCTTGGAGCTGAACTTTTTAGAGAGATTAATTTAGGCGTTTGAAATTATCGTCCAAAGGTTTATTTCTATGCAGAGGGATTAGTTTGGTTGCTTTTCTTTAGTTCACTCTTGTCTTTCTTCATCAGTGACCAGGTTTGGTGACCACAATCTCTCCAAGGTCTTCTTCATCAGCTTCTAGTAATGGTGGACGAAACATTTTTTATCCGTGATTATTGTCCTCAATGCCAAAATGCATTATATTGCATTTGTGTACAATGAGATACATTTACCATGTCTCTGACAACTTCATTAGTTTGTCGTTTTCCCTTCAGGTAATCTGGCAGTCTTCTGGTTTGGTTATATTTCCTAATTTCGTAACGTCGGAAAATTTCAGAAGCCTGCTGGTGATTCCTGTCCCCATACCGTAACTGTAGATGAAGAAAAGTATAGATCCCAGGTGTGAACCCTGTGGTACTCCGCTCGTCATATGGAACCAGTGGCATACTTCACCATTGCCTCCGACTGAAGCCAGTCTACTATACACGCACAGATTGCGTCTCCTGTTCCCTTAACTTTAACTTAACTTATCAATTTTATATGTGGTACGTTGTCGAAGGCTTCATGCAAGTCAAAGTCCATAACGTCATAGGGTAATTTAGAGTCCAAGTTATCATATATATATATCTAGGGATTCGATCAGATTAGCTAAACATGAACTTTCATTATCAGTCTATTATCTTAAAAGAATTTTACGGTTTGTCATTAATTCTTTCTAGCAGTTATGCTAGAACTGAAGAAGGACTTGTTTGAATTACATTGTCTATCTTCTTTTTGGAAAATAGGTGTTAAATATCCTAGTTTATAGTCATTTGGCGTTTTTCATTCTTTCCGTGATTTGTGCAATAATATGGCTGGATAATCGGAAGAGCCTTTTGCCGCTAATTTTTCTTCTTTATTCTAGGGAAGATATCATCTGGACCAGTTGACTTGTCAGGATTTAGCTTATCCATATATATATGTATTTCACGATAATCACTATTTCTTATGCCCAATTTAGCATTTTTGGTCCCCAGACACACGTTTTTTTGGGTTCGTTACGCGAGACCGGTGGTAAACATTGCATGGAAACGCTTGTTAAGAGGAGAAGCTGTCGCTTTACTGTCAAAAGTTAGAATGCCATTTGTAGTCGATAATGGGTCAATAGTATCCATGTTATTTTTTCTTTATTCAAGCAAACCAAAAAAAAAAAAATTCTTTTGGGTTTTTCTTCACGTGCGAGAAATTCTCTTTAATTTTCTTTCTTGCTCGTTCAGATTATGTTTTTACACTCTCTCTATAATCTTATGCAAATTTTATGGTAATGTTTGTTTATCCAACTTGGCATTTCTCTCATGCAACTCCTTTTCACCTTTCCAGGCAAAAAAAACTCAAGAGGGGAAGTACTGTATATCTGAAGTTTACCTGAGTCGTGTCGCAGTCTGTCCAAGTCCGCTAGCCAGAACTGGGAATCATCATGTCTTTTTTGAGATCAACTCGGCATATCGAATGTATAAAATTCTGATTACTATTTGCTAGGTGCTAATCAGGGAGGGGTTGCGGGGCAGGGAGATGGGGCAAAAAGGGGTGGTGGGGCTCACGAGTAGGGAGAGGAGTTGGGGAATGGAGGGTTGTTGGAGTAGGGAAGGGGTTGGGGATGGGATGGCTTGTGGGGTAGTTAGGTTGAGGGGGACAGAGAGGGGAGGGGCCGGTAAGACCTGATGGTGGCCGACCGGCACTGCGGACGCCCAGGCTAAGCGAGGATTAATTACGTCATTAACCGGCCTGTCGCGTGCCTCAGGGGGAGGGGGTTTGTTCTGAGGTGGGATGGGAGTAGTCCTGGGGGAGGGGGAACTCAGGGTGGAGGGTGTCCTCTAGAGGTGGGGAAGAGAGATGGGGCGGAACGGCAGTTGGAGAGGGAAAGTAGGTGGCTCAAAGACAGAATGGAATACACGGGAAGGACAGACAACACAAGACCTGATGGCCTATGACAAGCTTATCTGATGGAGTATAGTAATAGTGTTCTAACTCTCCAGTCTGTATAGATAGGAATACGACAGTGCAGCAGATGGCTTCTCTCCATCCATTACACATACCGGCGCATCAGCCAGCAGGACAACAGCTATATAGGAATATAATGTAGTATAAAGAACATATTGAATTTTCATTAACAGACTACGATAATGGAAAAGATATTCTGGTCTTATGACGTGTTCCATGTACTGTGGAATGGAAAGGAAGAATTTTAGCCGATACCCTGTAAAGAAGAAAACAGAATTGGGATACTTGCGCCTTAAACTGTTATCCTTGAATAGGTCTGTGCACTGATGCCATCAGGTATCTGACCAGCCGTGTCTTAGTCTCTGCCTTGACAGTATCTGTCGGTAGTTTGTCACTGTGGTTCCCCTTCTCCTTCATACCGTCATTTCTTGTCATTATATCTCAGTCTTACGCGAATAAACCATCATGAACTGTATTATCGAAATCATTTTAAATCTTGAGTACTTCTAAGGGGTCTCATAGGAAATCAGTCTCATTTTCAGGTTCATAAGTTTATTGACCAATCCACACGCTATGGCGCAGGCAAGACGTTACAGGCACTTTACTGATATTACCATTTCACGTCGTTTTTTGATAATTCCTTCGTCACATATCATACACAGGTCGAATACTTCCGGTCACAGGCTACGGATCTAGGGTTGTACTCCTGTAGCTACAGGTTTACGGGTCTCGCATCTCAGGTCTGGGTCAGAGGTCACGGTTCTCGGGTCTGGATCAGAAGTTATGGGTGTCGAGCCTCATGTACCAAGAGTTGCAGGTCTGAGGTTGAAGCCACAGGTCATTTCTTGAATCAAAGGTCACAGGAGTCGGGTCAGATGCCACGGGTCACAGGTTACGGCTCGTGTGCCATGGCTGGATCCCAAGATCTTGGATGAAGGGCACCGGTCGAGGGGGAGGGGGTCTTCCCCAGGGGAGGGGCGGTGCCAATGACGCCCCATAAAATTTGGGGATAATCTGGGCGACTGACGTCAGAGGTCACGTGACCTGCCGTTGGTCGTTTTATTTATCTGCCGGGGATGACGACGACGGCACCAGGACGACGTCGTCGTCCTGGTGCGGCTGTCGTCTGGTAGGGCAGAGGGAACTTAACTCGCGGCGTCGCTATGAGGATTTTGACCCTTCCAACACCTGTACAGAAAGACGGAATATTTCGGACTAGTTTCCAGACTGTTATGGAATATCATGCAAGCATAGGCCTTACTATGCGGAGAAATAAGGTCTACTATCATACTATGAGATTTAAAGGGCTAGCAAATGTAAAGAATTCTGGCTCTTATAGTCACAGTTATTAAAGTGTTTACAATATACAATGAAAAAAAAAGTTATAATGAAATGCGATCCTTTCACATTACGTTATAGATGTCTTTTTAGCCTAAAACAGCACGAGGGATACAACAAACAAACTTGAATCTTGTGACCAATGACATAAAGGTCATTATAGGATAAAGTGACCCATAACTTGACAAAGCAATCTGATCTTTGTGACAGAGACCATAAAGGCTATGAGAACGCGAGTGGGTCAGCCTGGAGCAGGCGGGATGATCCTCTGGTGTTTCCACAGGAAGTGTGGCCGCCACGCTAAGCTGTTTAATTTATGTTTGTATTAACCGGGATTTGCGCCAACAGTTTAATGGCGTCGCTGTGACGGAGGCTAGGATGCTGTAGCCCCGGGACTACACAGCTGTGGCGGTGGTAAGGGAGGACCCCTGGGCCACACTGGGATGTGGTTGGGGAGGACCCCGGGGCCAGGCTGAAGGCGCCCTCCTCAAGGTAGTCAGACACCGTTCTTGAGAACCATTAGTGTCTTGATGGCATCAGTTTGTCAAGATGTGATGGCGACGTCTGCTTAAATCAAAATGAAACACAGATCATGAATTTAAACATTTCAATGCACATGTCAATCCATCTAAATATATAAAAACAATCATTCAGTGAACGTAACGTGAATGTAGTAATTAATAAATGAAGGTCCTCTTGGGAAAGATATATAACAGACATTTCAAGATATTGATAACTATGATATGGAGATATTAACTGTGAAAATGAGAAGATAATTAATTAATTAACTCGGTCGAAGAGGGACATAAGCAGTGCTCGCTCGGTCTGGACTCTGCGGCGATCTTTCCGGTAACTGCGGTATAAGTGAGAACCATCAGAATTTCAAAAAATTTAATCTAACTCATCTATTTGTCAGCTGTAGACAAACAAAATAGTTCAGTGATCATATAGATAAAGGGCGCATGAGTAGAGATAGGTAGGGGCAAGTATAGAGGGTACAGTGGGTACGCTACATCAGCGCGGGAGGTCTCCTACAATCCTATTATTATCACCACGCCCACACGCTTGCTGACAACGCCCGTATGACTATGGTCAGGCATATATCTCTATAACTACTTCAGCTTACTCTTGAAATCGCCAGACTGCTCAAGTGTGTTCAGTATATGTGTTGATTCTGGCAAAGGATGAGGTCTACCTATCTATCGTCCTTGAACCTCATTATCCGCAGGATCGTCTCTACCTCCCTCTCCTCCTCCCATCCTCCATAACTCCGAGCCTCCCTTCCCACCCCTTCCTGCCATAACCCCTCTAGCCCCCCTTCATCCATTACCCCCCAGCACCTCAACCCTCACTCCATCTCTCTCCCTCCTCTTCCCTCGGTGATTACGTGAGGGGAAACTCCCTGACTTTTGGCGGGAAATCCTCTTAGGCGCCGACAAGCCCTAACCTACAATGCTCAGATAAACATATTTATAGTCTAACGTAATGGTGAAGCTTATTTTAAAGGGCTTTGGGGCGGGGATGGGGGAAGGCTGGGATGAGGCGGGACAGAGGGGAGGACACGGGGGAATATTACAGAGATGAGGAGGGAGGCTGGCAAGTGAGCGATCCCGGGATTTACCCTCCGCCACACGCGACGAAATCCCGGCTGGGAAGAAGTCATCGTTTGCGTCGGTCGGCGCGGCTTCGGTATAACGAGTTCCGGCTCACCGTCTGTGACGTTCTGATTCGTGCGGAACGTTTGCTGTGAATGTTTTTATGAGTTTTTTAAAACAAAACATAGTTACTGCTTGAAGTCATCGAACATAAAGTTTTTATTTTTGGTCAAATTTATCTTTTTTATCATGATAATGGAATCAATATACCTATTTCAATTATGTTATTTTTCATCTATCTATCTATCTATCTATCTATCTATCTATCTATCTATCTATCTATCTATATATATATATATATATATAT
>JAYMFT010000038.1:867887-898801 GCA_038088735.1 Panulirus argus | reverse complement strand
ATAAAAAGAAAATACGCACATCACTTCTTCATAAATCAAAAGTGTCCGACAAAAAATTAAATAATAGGGAATTTCGAAAGGCTACAGGCGTATACATACGTAATGAAAATATGGCTGGCCTTCAACTGTATAACACGAGTGAAAACTGGAGGACTGTGTCGTATCGCCACAGGATTTCAATCTCCTGTCGTCTCCAGCACAATACTGTTTTAATCAAGAAAATGGAAGGGAACGACTCTGGTAGCTACTTTACCTATTGTTGCAGAAAGTACCGGGAAGGTGGTTGCTGTCTTAAACTAAAAATATAAGCACTCGTACCCTACCTGCTGGTGATTGAAATCATCGGGAAGCAGACAGATGATAACTTGCCTAAAAGAAAATATGTAACTGGGAAGCAATAGGAATTCATAGGGATAAGGAAATATGAAAGATTATTTTTTTTCTTTACGAATTTTTGAGCAACATTTCGGAAATTAGAGAAGAATGGGGTGACCGTGATTTTGGAATTCAAGAATTCTGATCCTGTATCCCACCATAGGTTGGTGTACAGTCTGGAACTGGTATTAGAACTTCTCAAATATCTCGAGCCTGGACATTCTTCTTCTTCTAATGATTATACTAATAATAATGATAATAATAATAATAATAATAATAATAGTAATAATAATAATAATATTATTATTATTATCATTATTATTATTATTATTATTATCATTATTACTATACGTATTGCCATAAAGGAATACCAAGAAATTCAAACAGCAGCAGAGCACTGGATCCTTTCAAAGATATTTTCGATACTGGAAGAGATCAGAAACGGGTATTAATGTGGAATTGGGAAGGCATACCAATAATTTATAGAAAAATACCTCTAACTTTTCCTGAACGTGAAGCGAAGTATTTATCAAGAATTTTCTTCAAAGTATCAATGGTACTGCTTTCAGTTACTCTAACAGATAAATCATTCCATATGTTAACAATTCTGATGAAGAAATAGGGCTCCGTCTCATTCGACGTCAAACGTTTGCCAACAAGTTTGTATCCACTACTGCAAGTGAATTGAAACAAATATAGTTTGAGGTATCTCGTTAGACTGAAATCATCAAAGGCTTTGATAGTTTTGAATACTTGCATTAAATCATCTCTTAGCTCCTCTTGTAACCTAGTTAATCAAATTCGTTTAGGCTGCTTTCATAAAATTTGTTTCTGTGTTCGGGAATCATCTTGGTACAACTCGAAGCTTTTCTCCCTCCGTTCTGTCTGCGTCTATTCTTTTTTTTTTTCTTCAGTTAGGGTGACCAGCGCCGAACGTAACATTTAAGGTTGGAAGGTACCAGCAAATTGTGAAGAATGTGAATCATTTCCTTAGTCTTAGATCCGAAAACTCTATCAAAGAATCCCAAACTTTTGCTTTATTTTCTTTTTTTTTTTTTTGCTGCTTCTGTGCACTACTTATCTGGCTTTGTCACCAGAGATCATTGCAACTAAATCTTTTTCCTCTGTTATCTTTATAGCTTGCCTTTTCGTTTTCATTGCCGATGTATAAAACTGCACTTATCGACAGCAAAATTCTGATTGTCACTTGTGAAACTAGTCCATCAGGTTGTCTATGTCAGTTTCCAGCTGGAAACGTTCAGTTTTCTGTTGTAGGTTATTTCCCAGCTTAGTATCGTCTGTGAATTTTGATATCTTACAATGCAGCCCATTATCGACATCATTAATACCTATGAGAAAGGTAATCGGTTCCGAGACTTATCCCTGTGGCACACCGCTTGATGCGCCTTAAACACTCTGAGGCACTAATCACTTCCACTTTGTTTTTAGCCAGTCAATCAGTTTTCTAACCACGTTAATACAACCTATCTAATAACCTTTGACTTAAATATTAACGGTAATCTTTGATGCCGGACTATAAAATGGTTTCTGAAAATCTATATAGATGACATCAGCTACTTTAATTAAATCATAATGCATGTTAAAAGAAATCAGGTAGATTTGTAAGACGCGAACGATTTTGTGAAAAAACCATGATGAGATTTCTCTATCAAACCATGATCAGATTTCTTTATTAAACCATGATTAGATTTGTTTATTTAGCCATGGTGAGATTCCTTTACCAAACCATGATGAGACTTCTTCATCAAACCATCTTGAGATTCGTTTATCAAACCCTGATGAGATTTCTGTATTGAACGGTGATCCTCCAAAGGATTTCAGTGTTGTCTCGAATAATATATTCCATAAGTTTATCAACTGCAGAACTTTAGCTAATTAGGCGATGATCTCCGAGCAGGAAATTATTCCCTATTCTGAATGTATGCAGTACAGTCTCTTTCTTGTTATTACTATAATCATTGTCATTATCATTACTATTGATATCATCATTATCATCACTGTTACTATTATCATTATCATTATATTAAGTAGTAGCAGTAAAGGCACTGGTAGTATTCTTATCGTAGCAGTTACTGTTATCATTGTGATGATTATTATCATTCGTTAACAATAATAACAATGATCATAATGATAATAATAATTATCATGATAATAACAATAGAATAAAAGTGATGAAAATCATTATGATAATGATAGCAATTTTAATGACGATAATAATGATACTTAAGATTATGACTAATTATTATTTTCATTATCATTATAACTTCCCGAACTATCTATCGCTTTTCTAGATAAGACACTCCGTGCGGCACTGAGACGAGATTGCTGCTTGTGCGGGCGGTTCACGTATCGTCCTCCAGATGGCCGTCACACAGAGACAGTCCCCATAACGGGAACCCTACAGGACTTGAAGGCTGACCCGCAGTCCACTCCGCCCGCATCAAGCCAGCCCGCTTCCTCTAGCCTGCGTCTCGAATTTAGAAACATCAACGTTTCTAAGCAGTTGCCGGTGATCGCTTATGAGTAGCGTCATACTTGATATCGCTCTGTACACCCTTGAAGTAGATTTAGCCATTTCTTAATCTAATCTAAACCTGAGAATATCATATTGGGAGGAAGGGAGGGGCCTAGGACCCCGCAAACAGCGGGCAACCCCCCACCGATGAGCGAGCCAGCGGAAACATTCTAAGGGCAAGATGCTTGTGGCCGCCGCACGAGCCTCGCCGAAGGACGAGGAGAACCGTCAGCTTTCGTAATATCATTCGAAATCCTCAGCAGTGAATGGCCTTGACGAGCACCATTTCTGGTCTGGTCTTACCACGTGTTCACCTAACGGGGGAACCCACGTGAGGCGCTACGTGAGGTGAGGGTGGTGGAGGGGGGACTAAGTCGGGGATGTGAACATTACTGTGGCTCAGCTTCACTCTTGACTGGGAAACGCGATGGAATGTACGACTCAATTGTAATGGTCATTCTAGGGGTTGCATTATACCTATACCAGCCCGAGATCTTCTATGATCTTTTCTAATATTTTTTGTCCTGGAAAACATGCAAAAGAACCAGAGAGCTACTCTAAGGCACAGGGGATATAAATGCAAGGGACACTCGTTGAGTATAGTGGCCCTTATTAGTCATGATGAGACGGCGGGCAGCATGATGGCTATACTAAGGAAAGCCACTGAATGTGCATCTCTATACCGGAGAACTGCGCTGGAACAGGACCTCATGGGCAACACTAAGGGCCGCAGGGCAATATCCTCGTATTCTGCGTCACATTGCTATATGTTGTTATAAATCATATTTATAATATCACAAAACCAATGAGTTCAAACATATCATGAATTTGATGAACTGTATTGTATTTGATCTATTTCATGACTGCATTCTGAACACCAGACCTACCATTGATCAGCTAATCCACACTCGAGGTCCGCGCGACTCGTGGATGTTAGTCTCCCGGTGGGAGCGGCTGGCTGGTGTGACCTACAACACAGAGGAGAGATATGGGATTCAAACTCGTGTGTCCATTGATTATAAGTCGACTCATAAAGTAGCACCGCTCGCGGATCATGAGGGTTTGTGTCAGGTTCTTTAAGAACAACAAACATTATCTAACATTCCACCGTAACTAACCGTGTTTTTTCACTGCCAATTTTTAAAGTTGAAAGATACAGAAACAAAGAAGTTGTAATTTTGAAAATTCCTCTAGTTTCGCATCGCATCTTTAAATAAAACAAGAAATGATAAACAATAAGTCAAGAAATGAATCCTCAGAAGACCCAAGTTTGTTGAAGACGCAGGCGAGGGGAGTGTGAGCCTTATAATTAGCGTTCTACCTTCCAAGAACTTATGAATCGCTGGCAAACTTACCGCGAATCCCTGGTCCTCTGGTTACGTGTGGAGTATCCTGAGGGACAGTTCATTAGGGGCGACAGACACGGCGTACACCCGGGTCTTCGCTGCTCCTGGAAATGTGAAGTGGAACTGTAACATTATGGCCGCGTCCCTCCGTGTGTCTGACAGATCTCTGGGAATTTTATTTTGTCGGGAGAGGCGTACAGGTGGTGTTGACGGCTCCATCCCACGACGGTGGCTCCATCCCGTGGTGGTGGCTCCATTCTACGGTGATGGATCCATCCCACAGTGCGGCTCCATCACACATTGATGGCTCCATCCTCCATTATGGTTTTATCCCATGACAGTGGCTCCATCACACACATTTCGAATCTCAGGAGCGTCTGTAACTGCTCTCTCACACCTGTGCCTGCAAACCATGGAGGCGTTTTCATTTTGCCAGCTGGTCGCAATAACTGCAGATGTTGTTTATCGTTTATAGTTCGGTATCATACTCAGTAACGGAAACTATCATCACTGGTTTTCCTCGCAAAAATGTGTCGATGATCCATTCTCTG
This sequence comes from Panulirus argus, assembly GCA_038088735.1. Taxonomy (NCBI): domain Eukaryota; kingdom Metazoa; phylum Arthropoda; class Malacostraca; order Decapoda; family Palinuridae; genus Panulirus; species Panulirus argus. The sequence continues at coordinate 893,993 of JAYMFT010000038.1, read as the reverse complement.
TCATGGGTCGGTCGAGAGCCATACGTGATTCGTGATAAACTTCGCAGACCTTATCATTGTGGGTTAATACATCGTTCTTTTTGAGTTTTCTCTCCACATGCCTTCATGGCATGACAGAAAACAAGTGTTAACACTCACCCTGACATATCGATCATTGGTAAACATAGCGAACCAATACCAATTCTCGCTGGTTCTTATAAGCCATACGAAGCGCTTTCTCGAACTATACCCGTAGAAGCTAATTGAATCTGTCACGTGACCTTAACGAACCAACACTCAACTGGAGCTTTGTTACGCTAGGAAATTCCTGGCAGGGAGATCAAAATAGTAACAGACTGCTGAATCTATCGGGAATTTATCAGCTGGAGAAGGGGTTTACTGAAGGCAGTGATGGGAATCTGCAGAAAACTTAGATATATGTGAGGGTGAACCGGAGTTTGAGTAAATGGTCTGGGGTGAAGCAAAACGTGGAATGAAAATATTGGAATAAATCAGTCGGTTATAATATCTTTAGAAAACTAATAACGGGAACGAAAAGTAACGTTATTTCATTGCTGTTAATGAATTCAGTTATAGTTATTCTTCTTATCCAAGTGTATGTCGACATTTGATTTGAGTCCAACCACCGAATCTTGGCGCTGAGAATTATAACCAACTTACGTTTGCCCTTTAAGAGTCAGTGATTCAAGGAATTAATAGCTTTAGAATCTTAGATAAAGGACCAATTTTTGTATCGTAAACCACAGACTTTACTATCTAACTGAAGGAAAAATTGAGATTTCACAACTCCGTTGACAGGAGTGTCTGTGGGATCCACACACGATCGACCCCCTGCCGTACGTCACTGATAAACGAAGACAGATGACTCGAAGGAAGTTATGCGATACAAAAAGTGTGAAAAACGCCCCAAATCATGATATTTGCAGGGAGCCAAACATCGACTTGATGTCTTGGAGGTAGGGTGGAGATCAACTCGCGAGGTGCTACGCTTTATTCATCACGACACCGATGGACAGGATTGGAGTGCACGACTGAGGGGAGTCTCTGAAGGGCGTCTCTGATATATAATAATAATCTCTTGCGGCAAAGTACGAGTGAATGTAGCTATAACTTGACCCAGATATTGTCGACGGGAAGGGCAGGGAGCGGCCGACAACAATGCCAGAAGCTGAGTTACGAGGGCGCGCGGCCGCCACGGGACATTAAACCTGGAGAAGGAGTCGGAGACATCTACATATCTCGGCGTGTGTCGGGGGTCGTGATTGGGAGATTGGTAGAGGAAGACCAGCTGGGGCAGGTGGTGTGGTGCTGTGAGGGAGACCACCTGAGGCATGTGGTGTGGTGCTGGGTGGGAGAGACCAGCTGGGACAGGTGGTGTGGTGATGTGAGGAGGAAGACCAACTGGGGCAGATGCTGTGGTGTCGTGGGAGGGAGAGAGAGGCCAGCTAGGGCAGGTCTGAGGGTGATATAGAGGAAGAAAAGCAGCAAAGGCAGGCGGTGTGGTGACGTGGGGGACGGAGGGTAGTGGTGTCTAGGTGCACGGGAGCGGGGGGGGACAGGTGGTTATGTAAGTGTGAGGGAGATAGGCGGAGGTGTAGGAGTAACATGGGGAAACAAGTGGGGATGGATATGTGAGGGAGGAAGACATATATGGTGGAGATGAAGGGCAGAAGTATATTGTAGTGGAAACTCACTGTCTTAACCTCAGATGGTTAGGCTTTGATCCAGCCAGCTCTAGGCGAGGTGAGTCTCCTGTGTACAATTCGCTTTGATCATTAGTAGAGAGATGTTGGTAGGGAGGGAACGGAGATGAAGGGAAGAGGGATACAAGAAGGGGGGATTTGGGAGGAAGAAGGGATGATGGAAGAGAATAGGGTTGCTGGGAGGGAAGGAGGAAAGCTGAAAGAGAGGCATGCTAGAAATTGGAATGGAAAGCTGCTGGGAAAGAGGGATGCACACAGAGAAAGACGTTGGGAAGAAATGTACTGGAAAAGAGAGTTCTGGGGAGACTCAGACTCTGGAATTACAAGGGAAGGACAGATAGCAGAGGGCTTGATGGTCTGTGATGAAAATATCTGCTGGAGGACGCTGATACTATCCTGAGCTCTTGATTTATATAGATAGAGACAGGATGGTAGAGAAAGAGAAGAGGGAAAGAAGGCAGGTGGGAGGGCGTATTGTGAGGCTGGAGGGAAAGATGCAAGGCAGAAGAGATAAAGTAACGAAAGATGAGAGAGAGAAATGATACAAGGTAGGAAGACTGCTAAGAAGGAAGATGAAGAAGTAGAGATATAATACATAAAACGAAAAAGCAGGAGAGCCCGTAGATTAGGAATCTAGGAGAGTGGAGTGCTGGAGGGAAGGTAGGAGGGTAGGGTGCTGGAGGGAAGGTAGCACAGTGGGGTGGTGGAGGGAAGGCAGGAGGGTGGGAGGGCTGGTGTCGTCTGGTATCAGCTGACGAGATGACACCTACACTGCCAGTCTCCTGTCGGTGCTAATTGTCGTGGAATGAGTAATACCGACGACGAATAAGCAATTAACCACTTGACGTGTTGTGCTGACTCTTCTCCAATTATGATAATTATTATCACTATTATTATCATCATCATTTTAACTATTATTATTATTGTAATTATTATTATCATTATTATTATTACTATTATTATTATCATTATTATTATTATTATTATTATTATCATCATCATCATCACTGTAATTGTTATTATCATCATTGATACTGCTATCATTATCAATTATTTTCATTATTATTATCATTATCATTTTTATATTGTACTTTGGTATGGGAATGATTTCTTTGACTTCATAATGATACGGATATGGTTGCAGTATTCGTGCCCCAAGACTGGGTCCCTTGAATCAGGATACGTAGGAAAAATAATGAACGTTACATATTTACAGCTGGAGTATGAATGGAGATAGAAAACAAATCCTCGGCATCAGTCACGCACTCGTCTCCTATTCTGAAGTGATGAACTCTGTACCGACACAGTGACGTGACTTGTTTCCAATCAAAAGAAGAAACAACTCGGACGTAAAGGGAGAATTTTTGTTCATTTAGCAAGGCAAATAATGCTTCTGAATATCTTATGAACTGCTCACTACACCTGCATGATCGTGGAAGTCCGCTCCACATTCTGCCCTCCCTGCACTCCAGTCCAGAATGTTTTCATATAGATTTAGGGACCAACCTAGGCCAGGTCATTGACAACATTTCATCAGGTCAGAGACATTTTCCTGTCCTCATTATCTCCACTGTTGATGATCATATATAAAGTGTTAACGAAGATCCATGGCCGATCGCAGCCTCGATTTTCCTGCAATAAAAAAGTAATAAATCCAAGAGCATGAGATAATGGGTATATGATTGCACCTAATTTGGGATTTAAAGCCCTGCTGACAACAGACAAGATGTGTGTTAATGGCTGCCTGCACCAGGTCTGAGCCCGAAAGAGTCACTGGTAATGACACGCGAGAGATAACAAGCAACTAGGTGAGATGTCTCCATTTACGAGTCTCATCAGTACCGGTACTGGCGAGATTAGAGGACCATCTCCCTGGGACCAGTGACGAGACTGACAAATGCTTATCGGGTGCAGGATGTGAGTCGATCCTCCTGCTTCATGAGGCCTGGGACAGGTGCCACCTGCTGCTCATTATACATTAGATAAAGGAAAGTTAATGTGGAGTCCACATGAAGTCTAATGTGTAGGTACAGGGAACTCAGATATTGACGTAGATATATGATTTTTCATGCATACGCCATTGAAAGTCATCATCAGACTTGAAAGGAACGAAAGTTCTGTCCAAGAGGATGAGAATATTAATGGAATTTATATCAAAAGCTAAACTAAAGGACACAATCTACCTCTGGTGCAGTTGCTGAACAGTATAGGTTGTTCTTTGTAACAGTAAAGAGCCTCATACCTGTGGCCCTTATACCTCACTACCAGGATCACCTTGAATTGATGGTGACATCCGTAGGTCCAGCCTCCCTCGCCAGATGAATCTGTATCGTATAACTCGAGGGACAGGCGGGCGAGCGAGCCAGGGAGAGCTTTTGGAGTAACGACCTTAAGTCCCTTTTTTTATGGCTAGGTGCAACCGCTGTTAGTGCTGCTGCTGCTGTGCTGCTGCTCCTCCTGCTGCTCTTGGTTCTGTTGTTCCTACTCCTTGTTCTCCTGTTATCACTGCTTCTGCTGCACCTACTACTGTTACTCTTGCTATTGCTGTTGTTTTTGCTGCTACTGCTCTTGCTGTTGTTCCCACTCCTGTGTTGCTGTTGCTTCTAGAGCTCTTGCTGGTGCTGTGCTGAGTCCAATCCCTGTCATCATGTACTCACAATGGACTTGAAGGAGCTCATGAGGCGATCAACCCCGGGTGCGACTCAGATTCGCCCTCTCAGTAATTTCCTTTTATTCCCCGACCTTGTCACCCTCATTCACCTCCATCCAGCTTCCCTCAGTTATCTTCATTCTTTCTTTTTATCTGTTTGGCTCTTTCCTTCACAGTTTCCTAATTCTCCATCATCCCTCCTTCCTGTTCGTACCCTCCCTCGACCTCTTTTCTCTAATCCTTTTCTATTACCGTTCCTTTCTCACCACATTATCCTCCTAGTATCTGGGTTATCCTGGGGATACTCGCCTCTAATTGATAATACTTTATTATCCTGGGAGGAGGAGGAGGATAACTGGGTTAGTGAAGGGTCTGGTGATCGGCCTGGTGAAGGAGAATGATGATGCGGCTGTGATGGGGCTGAGGACTGGGGTTGGTGATGGACTGATGTTGAAGTTGATGATAGGGCTGGCGATTGGGGCTGGTGATGGGGTTATAATGAGGTTTGTGGTGGGGCTAATGGGACAGATGATGGGGCTGAACATAGTGATGGGACTGATAATGAGGGCTAATGATAGAAGTGTTAGTTTGATTATGAGTACTCAGTAGGCGTGCGTGTGTGTGTGATTTGTGAAGGTTGTGGTCGCATATGAAAAAAATGTATGTACGTGTGCGCAACTATTTGTAAACTTACTGGAAAACCTCTGCGAATGTCTGAACAATGGAGTGCCGCGAACATAATGTATTAGGTACCAGAAACTGGGTCCCCAGGCCAGGAAAAGATTGTATTTAGGGTCGCGATCAAAAACTCTGAGATACGCCACACTTAAGTGGCAATTAACTACAAAATTTGGGGAAAACAAGCGGCAATTTCTCGTTCAGGGCCATACATGTTCCTGCCGGTGAATAAATCTTCCCGTTCGAGGCTATGCATTACAGTCAAACGTCCTGTGAACAGCCACTGCTCCACATCAATAAGGCATCTTCACAGTTTTAACGGGTACGTTGCAGGCAAAAAGTTACTGTACTTCTACTACCTAAGGTCTCAACCTTCTTCAATACTCCAGTAAATCATTGGACGTGGCAACATCGGTACTGAGGAACGAGCGTCAGGCTTGACGTTCACGCTGGGTGACTTGGCGTACCGGGAAAACCACCAATGAGGCGAGGGATGACTGCTCCATCAGTGATCGCGAGATAATCTTGCTTGGGAGTTGATCAGTCGCATTCTGTCCAGGTCGACCTTCCACGTCCGAGTGGCTGGACAGGAGCACGCTCACGCACACCAGGGATCTTTACACTCATCTCTGCACTAAAACCAAGATGCGAGTTATCTAAAGCTGCAAAATATGTTTCACAACAAAAACCGAGAAAATCTATGCCAAATAAACTCTGTATATAAGTGTAAACGTTATTCTTGTTTATAGATGTAATTATATACAAGTTGAAGGTAGGCAGTTATGTTACAGATAAGTATTAAGGCTTCATAAATGATACCTTAAACTAACAGTCAAGAGCTTTTCAGACGGCAAACGCGCCATGATTGCATACCAACACACCTCCTAGTCTGGACTTATCTGACCAAGAATGATGGCACTCATCTGAGAGCTACAGTCATCCCCGAGCCCCAGGACCATTGAGGAGCTGCAGCTAGACCCCGACCTTCTGAACAGCTATTCCTCCTATGCGTGAGAGTTTAGAAGGGGAACTGAGGAAGGGTAGACGTAGCAATATTGAGGTTATTCTTACCTATAACTGTGCAAGTCGTCCCTTATGTCTCTTGTTTTTCTTCTTTACGGCAACTGTTAACAATAACATGTCTCCTACAATCCCTTGAACACTCCGCCAGCCTCCAAATATCTCTCAAACACTGCCTGTCTATTCTCTCTGTAACGTCTGTCTTTTGACTCTCATCTCTCCCTACCCACTACTCTGTCTCAGCTCTCATGCTCAACTCTTTCCATTGTGTCTCTCAATCAACGCCACAACCCTGCCAACCCCTCACCCTATTTCTAAAACCCCATCAACATATCCTAGCTCTCCCTATCCCATATCATCCCGTACCTAATCTGCTCTTTCTCTTTCCTTTCCATCCCTCTTCCACTCCTGTCTCAACCCGTTATCACTCTCTCCTGCGGAAGGACTCCTTCCTTTTGAGCCTTATGTGTACATAGCCGTCTCATTCCCTTTAAGTAGTAGGTGCAGCTAAAGACTAAGTTAATAACACGGACTTCACACATACGCTTTCTCTTCAAAAATTCTAAATGATATAGTAAGCGAGAGGAAAACATCTAACCACATCAATATAAGAATTGCCCTATAGAATGAGCTTTAGTCATTCTTCAAAGGTAAAGATGATAGAAAACACAATGTACTGACAGTATCAGATTTCTTTATTGCTCACCACTTCAGTTATCGCAGTGACTCGCCTCTACCTATTACGCTCTTGTCATAAAAATGTAATCTACCATTATATAGGCCTAGCATAACTATATATATATATATATATGTATATATATACATATCTATATTGGCAGGATCTCAATATTCCCTTTGAAACGAGTGATGTTATCCCGCCACTACACGGCTTCCTCTCCTACAGAATCCTATGAAACAACCATTTATATGATCCAGCTCTCTTAATGTTCTATCATTTTCTTTTGTTTGTCAAATAATTCCAATTTTCCCTCTGCGAGATAACTGCCCTCTACTGTTTGCCGTATCTGGGCCTTATCCCACATCCATCGAACAGGGAGAAATAACCCACATCGGAATGCGTCATAGGGTCGTTTGCTGTACCGAAGGGGCGCTGCTGGATACATCTCCCATGATGACGAATGGACACTTATCAACATCTTCCCATTCTTCAATCGGAATATGTACAGGGGGAAGAAGGACCGGACGGGATCTGAGGGGTGAGATAAGGTCCCCTCGCGGCCAGTGAGGGGTTCGAACCCCTTTTGTTGTGTTGTCTGAGGGAAACGAGGGTTGGATGCTCCCTGATGGCCCCAAGACAATGGCAAACAACACCTTCTCGTTTGGTCCACTTATGTGTGCTCTAGCTCGCTGCTGTTGATCGTAAAGGCCTGATACTGGAGACTGATTCCGTCTGTTGCTGCTAGAGCCGTGGGTGGCATGAAGCAGAGGGTCCTCTTGCCTCTTCCTATCTCCATAACACAAAGAAGAGACCCCTTTACATTGATATTCACAACTCAAATACAGTTCCGTTGCTTTGATCTATTGAAACGTGAGAGATAGACAGCAACATATACATATGGAAATGGTAATCCAAAGTCTCTTTTTTTTTTTATACAGGGTAAGCTGAAGATCACTGATGCCAATCCTAAGCTTCAAAGACTAAACTCCGTAAGAGTATTTGTGATTATGGCAACCACGCGCTGAGGGTAGCATACAGGTCCAAGTACTGATACGCTGCACGTCAGGGTCATGTTGTGAACTTAAAACTAATGTAACTGGATGACATACTAACCGTTTTGTGGACACCACTTAAGTGCCCGAAGTGACTGATGTCATCGGCGTTATGTGTGGGTATCATACTGATGTTATTCTCAAGTGAAGTTCGACTTAATAATTTTCACGTCATTTTTCTTTTCCTGGATAGTAGGTTTTTGTTGTATAACTGACAGAAACTTGCATGTGGGATGACGAGTTAACTGGAGGGAGAACACTGAGCTCTGCCAAGAGGAACTTCTCAAAGCAACTGTAAGGATGGCTGTCACAGTCTTATCTGTGAATCCGTAATAATGCTCCATTTAGGAGACTTGCTCCTGTGGCATGAAAAATGTTGCTAGTGAGAAACTTATCCTTGTATCAGTAATAATTATGATTATAAGATTATCATCCTAGAAGCACTAACGCAAAAGCCGGTTGATTAAGCCTGGTGCAGTAACATTTATGCTTTAGTCAGACTCACTCTTGCAACACTGAAGTTGACAGATCAGACTTAGTCTTGAAGTCGTAATAACGGTGTTCTTGTAGCTGTGATATTCATGTCTGAATTCGTCAAATTAATTCTTATGCTTCATTTAGATATATTTTTGTCCCTAGCAACTGTTGTCTGTTTTTAGTCGTTGTGACCCAAGCTATTAAGTGTTCCAGCAACACTCTGATCCTACTGATCTTTGATCATCGATGGCGAAGATAGCATTATGAGAGCTACAATACCATATTGGATACTTGTTCATTGCATAATGTATTGCAAAAGATTATTAGAGCTACCAATGAAATCCTGTGCTAAAAGAACTCCTGCTTAAGAAGAATCTAATTAGAGCGAACCACCTCATAGTCACATACCTTACCTTATTTCATGTTTTGGAGAATTAAGTCCCCTTTAGTTTGCAGAAGTGACCGTCAACAACAAGCATGAGGAACGGCAACACATACAGAACTCATGGCTGACATGGGCACTCTCCTCCTTCCCATACTCCAGGAAGCCTTACTAGTGTCCTGTGAGGGCTCAGCTCTCAACCATCACTTGCCCCCTGCCCTCTCTCAGCCCTGCCCACTACCCTTCCCACCCCCATGCCCCCAGCCCTTGAGTTAATTGTGTTATCATTTTAGTAGTCCCCTGGCCAGGCGGTGATGGCTACCTCTGATACAGTTGTTCACTTGGAACCCCTTATCGTAATCGCTATCTGGAGAAGCCCTAGAGGTTCTGCTCTGAGGGTTACGTTGGGGATGAGTGCCAAGTGGGCACAGGGGGTCCAGGGGGACAGGGGGAAGTGCCACAGTGAGGTGAACGGGAGTGCAATTGGAAGACGATGTGGAGGGAGAGTTTTTTTAGTTTTTGAATATTCATTGTCCAGATATATATAGACAAAGCATTTAAGTGAGAGTAGGAGTGAAGGGCACATATCTAGGGGCAGGTGGAGGCATGTATAGAGTGTACAGTGGTTGGGCCCAAGTGGGGACCAGGGACCCAATGGGTCCCAGATCCCGTCAAGGGGGGGGGGAGGGGGAAGGGAAGTCTAGGATACATCAAGTACATGATATATAGTTGCAGGATAGTGAGTGATGTTGACAGCAACATAGGTAACACGTAATGGAGAGAAAAGTGGAGGAAGAAACCAGTGAAGGAGGGAGGGGTTAGGGAGGAGGGAGGAGTACCACAGAGAGGAGGAGAAGAGTGGAAGGAGGGCGCCATAGAAAGAAAGAAGGGTGAAGGGGAGTCTGATGAGGAACAAGAGTGGAGGGGATGTGCCACTGGTGAGGAGGTGAGGGTGGAGAACAATATTCAAGATGAGGACGTGCGATTGAATTGTAAAGACTGAGAATAATTTCCTTAAACTTAGATTCGACAGCATTATAAAACAATCCAAGAACTTTGTTTGCCATTTTTTCTGACACACAGTTGCTTTCCGATTATCTTTTCCAGTATTTTACAGACCACACTGGTCAAAGAAATATCTTTATAGTTCAGCGCAACTTCCCTGCCTAATTTCTTAGACTTGTGTGAAATTTGACATCTTACAATCCCTTGGCACTTCACCTTCCTCCAACAACATCTTGAACAACATTTCAAGTGGCCTGTCAAGCGTGCGTGCACACTCCCTCAGCATGTACTGAGAAACTTAATCAGAGCAATGAGCCTTATATAGGTCAGGGCCCTTTAAAAGTATGTTTATGTCTTTTTAAGATACTTCATCGCTTTCAAAAAGTCTTATCCACTCCCACTCACTAGCGTTGGAGCTATAGTGTGTTTCGCAGTAAAATTTCTTTTCAACCTGTCAGCTAGTTCCCCACATATCGTTATATCATCCTCCACAATTCTTCACTGTGAATCCCTTAGCCTTATTAGCTGTTTTTTAACTGACAGTTTGCTGATGACTTTATGGATAAACTTTCGATTATTGTCTTCTACCTTTTCCACAATATTCTTTTCAGAGTTTCTTATTCTGCGTACTCATTCCTAGCTCCCTTACAACTTCCTAGTGCCGGCGAGCAGCTGGCCAGCTATAATCTCCCTCAAGGTACGTTCCCAAGCTCTTCTATTTTCCGACGTCTTTTACGAAAGCATATCTCGCTCTTCTTTAATCTTTCCTTTGTATCTGAACCTATGGTACCCGTATTCCAACTCCATTGTAAATTCAACAAAACCCTTGACAATAATGACTTATATCATGGCTATTTATTTCTGTTTTCCAATATATGCTTCTGCAGAAATTTTCTTGCTCTCTTGAGTCTCGTGACTTTATATCCTTTGTTCTTTGCATGTCCTCATTTTACTTCATAATCAAACTCAGGCAACACTTTTTCCAGTTTGTGTATTTTATATCATATTCTTAACTTCTGTGGTGAAGATAAGGTCTTACAATGCTAGTGCTTCAACCACTATGATTCAGTGACATCCCGATCCAGGAAATTTTTCCTTTTGCACTTTTTTTGTGCCTCTATGACTCTTTGTCACCATGAGAACGTAATTATCTAAATCTCTCTTTTATAGTTAAAATCTCCCGATTTAGTTCTTTACCATCTCTGAGAACTGAGAGTATAATTGTTTCATGTACATCCTGATAGTATCTTCACTGTTTTTATCTTATATTTGTTCTTATTCATTTAAATGCTTTAGAGGATTGTACATTATCAACATCGCTATGCGGTTCTTTCCTCCAGATACTCCTCCCGTTACGCATTGTTTTAATGTACCATCTTCCTATTTTTCCTGAAACTTAGGCTGTTCCTTATTAGAATTGTTCCCCTCTTCCTTTGTCTTCTCTTTCTCTCCTTGCTGTCAAGCTTGCTTCCGGAAAGATTGGGTCATATCTTATTTCTTTTAGTAGTTTCGTCTCTACTGATCCGGCAACATCAGATCTGTATCTGCTAATTCACTCCATGAACTCTAACTCTTTTCCTTTAACTGCTGTTTCATCTGCATTTATATACACTAATTTCAGTGAGACGTTCCCATCGCCTAACATTCTCGACCTCTCTGAGGTACTGGGACAGTTGCTCCCTTCATTTACCCTCTTCGGTTGTCTTCCGTGTTTTACCTTCTGATTGTATTCTTTACTTCTCCCTTTTTTTCCCTTCGTCAGTCACTTCTCATGAATATCCTACAGAATTCCTCCTTGCTTCTAAGTTACTTGGCCTGTGTGTGTGTGTGTGTGTGTGTGTGTGTGTGTGTGCGTGTGTGTGTGTGTCCATGTTTACGTGTGCGCGCGCTTCTATGCACTTGTTCCTATATGTTCCATAACCCATATATCGCTTCTCATGGAACACCGTAAGGGTAGGGGAGGGTAGAGGGGTAATGACAGTATTAGTGAGGGAGAAATTAATGGTGTGGCGTTGTATAATCAGGAGGAGGTTATGGCCGGTGGCGGGGAGATTAGGGCTTTCTTTATGGCGCCTCAGCATACTGGATGATGGATGAGGCTGGGCTGGCGAGGTCGGTGCCATGACTGACTGTGTCTTTGTTCCTGCGGGTGGCGAGCGGGAGGACGGCTCATGTTTGTCTAGTGTCTGTAGTGTCTTGCCCACACCATGCCACGTGGGCTGGTATATAAAGTGATGAGATTAACTGTCTTACGAGATGATTGCTTAAAGAGTGGTAGTCCCAGAAGCGAGAAATATTTCTCATAATGAATTCATTGTCTTCCACGTCCAAAAACTTTCTTGTCACAGAAAAAAAAAGGTGATTCTTTATTACAATATATTCCTCTTCCTTCCAGAAGTTGGCCCATTTCATTTGTGACAGTATATGTCGTAGCTACGTGATGCCTGGATCCAAGAGACAGACACCCGGAAAGATTTAATTTAATACAGCGCACCTCTTAACTAAACCTGTCTTCATGGAAACACTACCGCCTAAGTTCAGATCCTTAAAATCTGCAGCTGGTCCTGCTCAGTATCTCTACTTCTCCCAGTACACCTTTACCTACTGTCTCTTAGTCATTCTTCCAGCTATGCACAATCATGATCATGCCGTCGGTTGCAACACTTTGTTATCCATTATCACATCAACGCGACTACCTACAATCCTTCCGTCAAAACATGCCACTTTTGACAATCATTCAGTCACAACACGCAATCATCCACATATTCCGTCACAACACGCCACTTTCCTGTCTTTAAGTTACAACGCCCCACAACCCAGAATCCTTGTCACAACACATCGTTGCTGACCATCCCCTACTCACATCCTCCAGCTGCTCAGAATTCCCTATCACAACACCAGCATCTTTTCGCTACCCAAGTCCTTCCCCACAACCCCTGCTGGGAACACTTCATACCCCACAACCCCTTCCTACTCCAGCCGCAGCAAAGTTTATTATTTTTTCGCGCGATTACTCCCGAACTGAGAGCAAATCATGTACACGTGGCGACGCGCCCTCTTCCCCCAGATTGTTGTGGTCGGTTAGACCTCGTTACGCTCCTCAACTTTCCCGCCACCAGGGGTTACGGGCCTAGTGGCGTTTCTCATTTATTGATTCCGGCCTCGTTTCGGGATTTTAATCCTATTTTTTAGAATGGAAATAGAGATATCGTTGTAGAATCAGGACTTTGTTTATGTTAGGAGTTTGTTAAGGTGTTTGACGGAGGAATGACGACCAGGCGTTGAGTTGGGGTTATCTTTACGGTATTGATTTAACCAGAGTCCGTATTGTATTGCCTGTTTCTTGAGTCCGCCTGCCGGGCCTGAATATCCTCTGCAAGATTTTGTAAAGGTTTAAGAGACTCTCGGTGAGGCTAAGGACAACTCCTCCAGGATAGACTGTAACCCCAACAAAATGGCTGCCACAAGTACCGCTGTTGCTCGTCTACATATCATAGTAGCTTGACTTCTATCTATCTTAACAACGTAGACGAGCGAGAGAAAGGGACAAGATCATCTTTGACGACGTTTATGTGTGCGTCACACCGTACAAGGTGCATGTCGAGACAATGATAGTTTTTCATGCTTATCAAAAAGCGATGAGGTTTACGTTAATTTCTCTGTATTACTGATGTAGCTGAGGCTTCTCAACGTTACTGGTCACAGTGGTAGAAATATTCAAGATAAACAAAATCAAAGCCATTGGCTCGGATCTCACGAACCGGGCAGCCGGTTGAGGGAGGGAAGGGAGGGGGAAGGGAGCCTGGCGACAGGCAAGGGGGCGACAAACACACCACAACAAGAACAGCCCTTTATCCTCCCTGTCTCACAAACTCCCCTTTTTCACACCCTCTCCCCTCCTACTGCCTCCTTTTCCTCCCTTCCCCTCTCATTTCCGTAATTCATCCTCACCCCAAACACGACTTTAAAGTTTATAAAGTTTAAATGGAATGGTTTGAAAATGTTATTAAGTTAATTAGAAGGCTGGGGGAGGTGAGGGCAGCAGAGTGAGGGGGAGAGAGTCGGAGCGACGGCTCCAGAGGGGAAACTCAATTATTTTTATGGTGGGTACGTTGAGGGTAAACTCCAGGTCGGATGGTGATATAGAGTTAATTGTTATTCTGACATTCTAATCAGAGGCTGACGTAGCGTAGCCAGAGTGTATACATAGGTTTGCATCGGTGGTTGCTGGTTTGGTGTTATCTTCCGTGAGGGATATATTTGTGTGTGTGTGTGTGTGTGTGTGTGTGTGAGAGAGAGAGAGAGAGAGAAAGAGTATGTGTGTGTATGTGTGTGCACCTCTATAGAATCGGGAAGTGTGTTCGTGTGTACCACATGTGTGTCGTGTCATGGCACATGCTGTTTAGAGCCTGTGTGTTTATCTGTCTCTCTGTATGGAATGTTTATCAACACATAAGTCTCAGACAGTTTGATGTTTAGCTTCCGTCAGGAAATTTGAAAATACGTGAAAAAACAAATAATTTTCCTGTGAAGTTTGCTTAGATTAGCGCTCATATACGAATTGTTGCAGATAGCCTGAGATGTGTGTTAGTGTAGTGCTCATGCCTGAACAGTCGATTCGTCCCCAGTTCCGTGATACACAAGGATGAACTTAATTCCGTGGAACGTACGAGGTCTATCCCGGCTTCGACGTCGAGAACAGTCATAAATTTGGAGCCTGTGCATGTTCCATAATTTCCAGGCAGAGATCAGATACTGGTGACGAATCGTTGGCCACTTCCGCACAACAGAGCGTCGAGCTGCCAGATTACACAATTATTTTTCTTGTTCTCACACGAGTGATGGTTGCGGTTCGTCACTTCTTGGGATAAACAGTACGAGTGTTAATGATTTGATGGTGGTGGTGTACGATGGTTATCAGTGGTAATGACAATTAATGGCCGCCCTTTCTTACGTGATTAGAAAGCGTTTTCTCCATATTTAGATCAATATTGGTTCATTGGGTCTTTCCTTCCCCAGTAAAGACAGAACTTATGATGATAAAAAAGAAAGGGAATATTGGAATATCTTCATTTACGTTCTCTGTACCCTCATACGGGTTTGATAGAAGCCTCATACCCTCACACAGGCTTGATGGACAGGCTTGACGGAAGCCTCAGACTCTCATACAGGCTTGGCACAAGCACTATAGCCTCGTACATGCTTGACGCAAGCCTCATACCCTCATTCAGGCTTGAGGGAAGGCCTCATGCCCTCATATAATGTTTATACTTTATGCGACAGAGCTTATATCTATCCGAATCCTCATAACCTGCACGAACCTCATATTCATGAGACTCACACCTCACAGAAGCCTTAGACGTCTCACCAACCACATGACACACAAGCCTTATATATACACACCCTTATACGTCACAGATGCCTAATACAAAACACAAGCCTCATAAGTCATATATGTCTCATACGTTACAGGAGCCTCATAGATTACAGAAACCTCATACGTCGTAGAAGCTTCATGCGTTGCGGAAGCCTCATACATCACACAAGCCTCACTTGAACCGCAGACAATCCTCAAATCCTCACACTCCCACCTCACAAACGCCTCACATCTCACACAAACCTCGCACCTTTGTCAAACCTCACACTTCACAAAAACTTCGTACCCAGAAGTGTCAGTTGCAATATCTTTTTCAGTATCGATTTTGATATCGATACTGCAAGGGTGGGAGGGAGGTGGGGTTACGTCTGTCTTACACGCTGGTGCTGGAAACTGTCTTCACCAGCTGTGAACAAACTGGTGATCTGTCTCGGCCAAATGTGAACGACCTGGTGACCTGTCCCAGCCAGCATTTGGGATGGTAAAGTGAGAACGGGATGACGGAGTGAGAGAGGGCGGGATGGCAGGGTGAGAGCGGGATGACAGTGAGAGCTGAGTGGTCAAGTAAGTACAAGGTAGCGTCGTACGCGGACGCTGATAATCAATCATTGCAAAAAACTGAGCAGGTGATAAAGAACAAAGGGAAAAGTCAACAGCACTTTCATTCGATGATGGAGTAGAAGATAAAAGAGAAACACAGACAAAAAAGGAAATTCAAACCGTAGTGAAGGGAAACAGAAGAGAGGTCAGATGAAAGATATCACAGAGACAGGGAAAGAGAAAATCAAGTCATAAACGAGGCAAAGAAGAGAAGAGGGGTAAAGGTGAGTCAAATTAAGAGGAAGGGAGGCAGGAGGCAGGATGAGGAGGAGGAGGAAGATACCGGCAGAGGGAGGACAAAGGGCTGGTCAGGAGGAATATGTCACCCAAGTCCGTCAACCGGAATCAAGTGGTTCCCTCAGCCTCTGCCCGCCGCCAACTGCCGCCCGAAAATTAAAGCCAAATCCCCTTTTTCCAATGATTGAAGTCTTTCTCCGCCATTTCCTGTTGGATTCTTCATGTCTTCAGTTGTCTCGGTGGAGAGAAATGAATTTTGATTTTCTTCTGTGTTATGAAAATAATTCCAGCAAGCACTGAAACACAACAGAAACTTGCTTTTTATATCCTGGACTTCAAACAACGTTCTCAAACTCCACCAAAATGAACGGTATCGCCAGTCGCTGTGAGTGGGTCGGCAGTGTCCCTGCAGTCGTCTTCACTATCTTATCAACATCTTATTTTATCTCATCTAAATCATGGGTCGCGTCAGGAGCCGTAAGTCGCTCCCATCCCAACATTCTCCATCTGTGCACACCACAGTTCACCATATCCTTTAATTCCTCTATCATTCCGCCAGCTCAGATCCGTGTCCTATATTCCGAAGCAGACCTATAAAAACTTTGCTTTGATATTACACTACTATTCCTTTTAGATGTTCCTGGTGAGGTTCGTCATAAACGAGTGGTTATTTAGATAAATCAGCATGTGAAGAAAATGAGAATTTACATAGGTTGTCACCCCGAGTAGAAGCCCCGACAGCGAACGCTGCCGGATGGTCCGCCTTTAGCATTCATATTTCCCTCTTATGTGAGTGTGTATTGTGATGGTGGACATTCTATTACTCGATCTGAATAATGGTTGATGTCCGCGTTATGCGACCATCGTTAAAAAGGACGAGATGAATGGGACAGTTCGTGAGACGGGACTGGACAGGGGGCAGCCTGCTGGGTCCTGATGGCAGTCAGGTCGTGGTGGCCAAGTGGAATGTTAGCTTAAGATCTCCCATGATAACTGGATGTGACGATCATTCACATCAGACTCTCCATGGTATTTCATCAAAACAATGTGTAACGTTTATTTACGATATCTTCTCTAGATCTCTTGATAACTCTCGCTAATGATACCTGATATTAGCTTCTTCTGATAGTAACTTCATGTGATCATTACTCTCGTTAGCTTCAGTAGATTTTCTTTTGATAGATGAATATTATTACTCATGGAAGCAACTTCAAATCTTCTCATAACCAAAAATAATCGTCCGATAACCTCAACAGATCTTCCCGTGGTAGTTGAACATGCCCTTCTCATATTACTAAGAGTGGTATTAAGTTATGGCTGACCATTTAACTATTATTGGCACATTTTCAGACTGGGTACCCACTTCGATCTCTTTAGTGGGATACTCAAATCACAAGCTGAACACTGTAAAATGATAAGTATTTTCGTAGAAAGAGAGCTTCACATATTACGTATACGTAGGTGTAAACCACGTCTATCCGTTTAGGGTCACATGCCGTCTATCCTCTCTCGTCCAGTCATAAGCCTGTGTAACAAAGATTTCATCCAAGTTCACTTCAAATCAGCTTACGTGTGAGTACTTCATGAATACTGATATGCATCATTAAAACGAAAAAGAACATTTACACTTGGAACCTTCAAGTAAGAGCCACTCACTCACCGGAATATAAAAGCCTTCACCATCAGCTGAAAATATCAGAAAAAAATGACAGAGAAGCAGCCCCACAAAAAAAAAAGAAATTAAAAGGTCCTTTCTATTTCATTTTAACCTCATCCTCCAACTCCATCCGAAACTTGTCAACCTTCTCCTCTAACTCCACCCGAGACTTGTCTCCAAGAATCGGGTCTTCGTGAGTCCGTGCCTTCAAGGTCGCACCGTCTTTGAAGATTATATCAGGAAAGAACATCTACGAATTTCACGCGTAACTTGAGGTGGCGGCGGTCGAGAGAAGAGCAAAGAGCGTTGTAGGTAGATATAGCGGTTATAAGAGGGTTATAGGCATATACATAGACGTAGTGTTGTAGACGTATAGGTATACTGAGAGGGTGTTGTGGAGAGGTCATAGACGTGCAGGGAAGACCATAGCCGAGCGGTTAGCACTTCCATCTTCCACGCAAAAGGTCCTGGGTTCGAGTCCTTGTTGTTGGAGGGCATTATATGATATATATATATATAGTACAATGACGCTACTTCTATAGATAGCTAGGTATGTTAGCCATTTGGCTATGGAGCCATAGAGTGCCCTATCAATTCAGTCATATGTTTGGTTATACTAGATTTTCGTATTATTTCCTTTTTTATATGATTTTTCATTCTAGACACTTCACAAAAAATATGAGGAAGTTTATTCATACTAAGTAATGACAGTGATAACTGATTATAATGATAGTAATGGTGGCTGTGAAAACAATGATGATGATGGTGTTCTCTGACTGCCAAGAACCTTTTCCACTTTCCCCAATAGGAGACTGATGGGAAAAGCAGCCAAATGGAGGCATAAGAGGAACGGCAAATATCACTGTTCCCATTATCATCATAAGCATGATAACTAAGTTATCACCCACACAGCTTTGTTATCACTCACACAACTATGTTATCAACCACACTACACTGTCTACACCATTAGGAAAATGGATGGATACTGTAACAAATGTTGATGGTTTTGTTAATTGAAAACTTAATGTCAGAGTAGGAAGTGGTAAGATAGGAGTGAAAAATAGTAGAGTAGTGAAGATGGGTGAGATGATAATCTGATGGTGGAGATAAAGGGTGAAGATAGTGCAGCGTTGCAGACCGGCGTAACAAATGGCTCAGTAGGTTAGGCTCAGGACAACACGATGACCACACAGACTTCTCGGCCAGTATGGTGGCCGGACGTAAGCTGCCCGATTCTCGACGGGAGTCTGGGCGGACACGCTCTTCTCTGTCTGTCTATTTTTCTCTTTTTTTCTTTCTCTCTCTCTAGTGATCTCCCCCATCAAAAGGAAGTCTTTTTCTCATGCAGTTCTGTAAGTTCTGTTTGCGCTGAATTCCACACTGACTTGCATTATATGGCATAGTATCTTACATAACTTTAAGGTTTACTCCCGATGATTCAGCAACAGAATTCTGACATATACGGGCAACGTAGCATCATTACCAGCACGACCGAGAGCGTTATTTTACTA
This sequence comes from Panulirus argus, assembly GCA_038088735.1. Lineage (NCBI taxonomy): Eukaryota > Metazoa > Arthropoda > Malacostraca > Decapoda > Palinuridae > Panulirus > Panulirus argus. The sequence goes on along the minus strand of JAYMFT010000038.1, from coordinate 874,965 downwards.
ACCACAGGATAAAGAACAGTCCACAATGAGACGAACATCAAACGATACTTCGAAAGTACAAAGGCACTGGGAGGAGAACGAATCAAAACTCTTGCCTTCTGGCGTAACGGTCTGCTCAGGTCTGTCACAATACTCGACCATCGAGCACGAGATCAAAGCTGAGAACAAAACTTTATATTCTGCAGTTTTTGAGGAGACGTGTGAGATGCCGCCCTCCCGCCCGCCTCACTGGTGGACAAGTTATTGGTTATATTGTGAGTTAATCGCCCAGGTGTTACATCACTCTTCCCACAACCCACCAACGGCTCTCTCCATACAACCCAGCGCTAGCTCACTCCTCACAACCCGTCACCAGTCCCTCCTCTCCCTACACCTGCCTCATCCATTCCCTCCTGTCACGTCTCCCTCCAGACCTGCAGCCTCCACTCCACACACATCCTCCCTCCTTTCCACCAACACAACTTTTCGTCCATTTCCACCTCATTCCATTATTGGTCTCACCTCCCTCCATTAGTAGCCACCCTCCCTCCCTCAGCCAGTCTTCATTCTGTACTTCACCACTAACACCCTCTGTCCCTCCTTCCCTATAACACCATTCCTTCAAGACTTCCTCCGAAGCATTCACTCCTCTTCCTTCTCTCCAACACAACCATCCCTCCCACCCTCCACATCCTCCCTCCTACCATCAGCATTCCTCCCTCCATCCTGGAGGAGCAGCTCCTCCCTCCCAGAGCACCCAGGTCCTCCGTCCGCCCGACGGCTGCTGTCTTCTCACCGCGGGGAGTCGAGCCTCCTACACCGACCTGGCCTGTGGACCCTCTACCCGCGGGCGGATGGGAAGGTGCGGTGAGAGAGAGAGAGAGAGAGGTGTATCATTGCGCGTATATGTTTGTGTTGTGCGTGTGTTTATATGGACTCCTGTGTATGTGCTCGCGAGCTTGTGTGAGGTAATCTAACTAGCGACCTCAGTGGCTCATCAACAGGACCACAGCAACACACTTTACCACAGCGCAGCTGGCCACGTCACAGTTGATCACAGCGTCCCTATCCCCGTTACAGTGGACCACAGCACTGCTGGCCCCATAGCAGTTGGTCTTAGCACAGCTGGGCCCGTCACAGTCAACCACAACACAACTGACCCCGTCACAGTTGACCTCGACATTGGTTCAGAAACAGAAGCCTCGGGAGGGCGGCGGAGGACACGGCCTCAGGGTCACGGGCATGAGGGATGGCAGGACTCTATCACGAAGGATTAGCAGCAATTTAGATGCTCATCTGAGGCTGGTTAACAGACGGCCAGGCAAGATGGAGGGGAACAAGAGGGCAAGGACGAAGAGGAGTGAGAGGGGCCAGGCAGGATGGACGAGAAGAGAAAGAGAACGAGGAAGGAGGAAGAATCATGGGATGAACACAAAAAGGGAGATAAATGGCCTGGGGGAGAAGGAAGGACGTAGCAGATATATTGGAATGTAAAAAAAGGCGGGAGTGTTAACAAGAAGGAGAACATAAGTTACAGAAGACGGGGAATAGTTGAGGAGAAAATGGGGAAAGGGGAGACAGAGAGCATTATGAAAGATAGGACCAGCAAAAGGAGAAGAAATGTAAGAAAGGAGCGAAGTGAAGGGTGGTATTTTTGGAGAGCCAAAGACGGACATAGTCAGGGTGAGGGTCGTGTAGTGAAGGCTGTGTTAAGGACTGTGTGGTGAGGGCAGTGTGTTGAGGACTGTGCGGTTAAGGCTGTGTGTGTGGTCAAGTTTATGTGGTGAGGACTGTACGGTGAGGGCTGTGGTTGTGAGCTGTGTGATTAGGGTTATGTGGTGAGGATTGTGTGGTGAGGACACTGCGGTGAAGACTGTGAGGTGAGGGTTATGTGGTGAGGGTTTGTGGGGTGGTATGTGACAGGGACATTGGGTCACTGGTTTACACTATGTGGTAAGGAAGGAACTTATATTCCTACTATTTGACAAAGAGAACGATGGAATAAAAAGAAAACTCTTTATGGACTAAAGAAAAAAAGATAAACGGTAAAGATGGGACGAAGGCGGAAAAAGTATGTCTGAAACTTCACAAGGAACCATGAGGCGAAAGGAGGATGAATGAACCAATAAACCAAGCGAGAGGGTTCTTAATAAGAGAGAAAGATGCGGCGGGACGGCACGGGCGATCCTGGGACGAGACGTCAGGGCAAGGCAGGACGGTCCAGGCAGAGGAGAGCCACCACCACTGACGCAGCGGGAGTGCAGACGAGGAGAAAAAGTGTTTTAGATCAACGATGAGAAGTTTACATGCAGGCACGGGGGGAGGGATGGGAGAGAGGTTTACGCACAGGAAAAGAAGGAGGGATGGGAGAGAGGTTTACGTACAGGGACAAGAGGAATGTTGAAAGTGAGAAACCACGGAAACTGGAAAGACATTTGAGGGAGGGAATGATGAAGGAAGGAGGTTTGGGACACGATAAGAATCACAGTTACAAGGCAGAAGAGGCTGATCAATATATGGGTCTGAGGAGAGACATATAGGAACTTCAATATTAACAAGAACATCTCTTGGATAAATCGCTCGTCGGAGGCTAATGCGATTTGATACAAATTACCTTGCTTACTTTCTCCTAAGAGCGAATAAAAGTTATGAGTCTAGCATATCTAACCACGTAGAAATTGATTCCTTAAGTGCTCACCTACCAACACATGTATGGTGATAACTCAGATATCGGCACTTAGAATGTTGTCTCCTGTTTAACTAAAGCCTGACTTTTAGCTTAGAAGCCCTAAGTGTATCCTTTAGCTCCTGCATCTCCGTGTGCGCCCTTAAATCCTCTTAGTTAAGATGACGTTTCTCTTAGAAAGATACATCTTTTCGGGGACCACACTCGGGAATGTCCAGTTACGAAAATCATATTCCAGAGTCCTGTTGGACTAGAAATGAAGGTAGACATTCTCTACTCGACTTTTCATTAGCTTTGAGAGGAATTTGAGGTAGTGGTATCTATTCTAAATCGAAGCATAATGCAAGAATCATGTAGCTGAGTCCAGTTTGTTGGAAAGGCTCTACTGTGAATGAGGTCAACTCTTCTTACATGATTAATGGAACTCAAACTACCAGTAGAAATGAACCAATACATACACTATGATCTGATTTACATTGGCAGCATTTATTCAGAATGAAATTACATCGTTTTTCGTTTCTGATCCATGAATATTACACAATGTCCATTAAAAGAAACAGAGAAAATCAGAATCAGGACAAGATAACTTATTGCCTGGTGATGGGATGTAAACACTGAGCAACCCCTTTCATAAAACCTAGAAGGAAAGGCCATTCACGTGCAACAAACCACTAGCTGGATGGACTGATATTTCAGTAAGAGGACCGACGGCACTGGGGCAGTGATGAGCCATCGGGTAGACTGAGGCATCGGTAGGGAGTTGACACCGGTCTCAGTGACAGGGTTATAAATACACCAAGGAAAACACCACCAGCAGGGGAGACTATTCTGCTCCTCATGGACGCCACACCTTTAACTCATGTTTAATTGAATTTGCACAAGTTACATTCTGCAGCATACCCACTTTCCTTAACAAACATTACATTACTTATTCTCAAAACGATTAATTTTCTACGGCAAGATCCGATGGTCCAGAGGAGAGCTTTGATGGGTTAGACATCTCATTCCAAGACGGTGGTTTGATGGGTGTTGTTCTCTCCCTCCTCTGGCTCTTCGGGACTTGTACCCACTCTAGTGACCGGAGAATGGCCCATAAATCAAAAAGAAGGCAAGATGAAGCGATAGAGTGAAAACTTTAACAAATTGCACCGGTGTGGGGCGACCTCGATCTCGCGCGGCTCAACACCCTCCAGCGGCGCGCCTCAGATCACCACTTCATGAGCGTGATTTAACGCTCCGTCTCGTTTCCACGGCCTGTAATCCCTCATCGTTGCAATTTGCAGAAACTTAATCAAGCATCTGATAGCTCAATCCAAGGCTTTAAATGCAAGGAGTCAAGTTAGTCATGCGAACCTTTTTAACTTAGGTCACGCGTCCGTTCCCTGGTGGTGACCCCCCGCTGTGACGCCGTTGCTGAGCCGGGAGTTAAGGACCAGCCAGCTGCTCCCATCTACTCGTCTGGACAACTTCCAGCTCTGCCGTTTTTGTTTGTGTTGAAGATCCTGGAGGGTATGATGTTCCTGTCAAACTAGGGAACAGGAATTAAGGAAATGGTCTGTGTTTCAGATCCTTTATCAAGGTAAGTGGACTATTGCAGGATGATTCTGCTGTATTTCATTTCATAATAAACTACGGCTTCCTGTGCAAATGTTTAACTTGAAATTGCAGGCCACATCAACCGTGTCAATAGAATGATTAAGCCACAGTTATGCTGTGAAGATCATATTTCCTCACACAGCTTTTGACATCTCAAAAACTACGAGACAGTTTTTGTTTTAAGAACTGATTATAGAACAGTTTGTTAAATCATCTTTACGGTTGTTGGAGTATCTGCCATTTTCTGATGATGCTGGCTAATGAATCATTAGAAGAGAATTACGTGGATATCTGCATATAAGATGCTCTGTTTTTAATGTAATAGATTCTGATGACCGTAGTGAATAGGAAGCTCGTTTCCCCAGTAAACTCTGGCGGGTTCCTCCTATTTTACTTCAGACCTGATAAACGAATCGTAGGACATTTGTAATTCTCTTACTGAGAAAAAAAGATTGAAAATTCTATGCACAGATGCTTTCGTTGAATTTGACAAAATTTTTTAAGATGAATTTAGAATGTTAGAGCACCTATATACTGTTTTTTTTTTCTTTTTCTATAACCTAAGAAAAATTGCTTTTAACATTTGGACTAGCTTTGGACTTAGTATAGGGTTAAAGCAAAAAAGAAAGATCAGACAGAAAAGCTAAACATTATCTGTTATAGGGATGTGGCCGTCCAGAGCAAACTGCAATGTCATAGGACTTAGCACTGGACCCAGCTACGCCTTCCCTCTGTAGGAATTTGGTTACGATGTATACTGAAACTGAATATCACACGGACGCGAGGAGGAAATTCTGTTAATAGAGAAACCACAACAAGACACAACAGGCCCCAGTAATGACTGCTGTGATAACAGTAACAAGAGTGAGAATAACCAACAATAGAGACAGCTGTGATAACTACTACAGCAGTGGTGATAATCAACAATAATGACTGCTGTATATTTCAACCCTCTTCGGCTTCACCACAGGAGACATACATGAATCTTTCTTTCCTTGATTTATATATTCGTACTCTTCTATCATTCTTCTGAAAAATCTTCCCCCATATTTTCGTCTTAACAAGCATATGCTTGAGTGTGCCCATACAAAGGGTGTGAATCTTTACACGGTATCATTGAATTACTTTCCACACTACCTTACATTGCATCATATGCCATTCACAAGCGAAGTAGATCTAAAAGTATTTTTATAAAGAATTTCAAAAACTATATCGAAGCATAAAGTTCCCTCGGCATGGTACCAAAAATTCTGACTTGTATACTAGCATATTCGGTTACAGGTTATACGTCAGACATGACTTGCGATAAAACACGACTCTGGCATCTCGTTCATATCAGATTTCTCCTTCCAGATCCGCATGTCCATAAAATCATATAATGGAACTTTACTCCTACAGAGATCTCTTGACCGGAGGCTTCCTTACTGAGCTGGAAATAAACTCAGTAAACCTGACTTACTGGAGCATAGTCAGTAGACTGTGACTTACAAGAATAGAAGCATTAGTCTATGGAACATAATGTCAGGACATGACTTTTTGGGACATAACATTGCCACCAAACTATAACCTTCTGGAATATTACCGCTAGAGTATGACCTCCTCGATCATAGCTTCCTTATAGATGACACGATCATAGATCATGGCACTCGAGATCGCAGCAACAGGACCGCAATCTCTTGCAGCAGATTCTGCTGGCCTTTTGCAGAAGACTCGATTGTAAAGGTTGGGATGAGTCTTACGAAGCCGTCCCATCACACTCGTAAGGTTCTACTATTCTTTTGGTGTTCAATTGAGTCCTTAATGGGAGATCCTACTTATCAAGAACACTTGGGAATGAACGGTAACTTTAGTGCTAAGTCACCAGTAAAGCAACACTAACTTTCATTCTATGGTTATTCTTGTGACCATAATCATCGCGGTGAACAGCCCCGCGCGGTCCGCCGTGCCGAGCCTTTTCTCACTAAACAACTCATCTTCTTCCCCGTCGACTCTCATTATTGCCTGGCAACGATCTTCATCTGGGCATCCAATCTTCCCTCCTGATGGTACGCTAAATATTCACCCCAAACTATTACTCATTTTCAAGTCCTATCTCGAACCTGGGCCCGCCCATCCCCACTACCCGGGGAGTCTCTACTCGTGACCTAGCCTGGCGTAACACAGGTAGTTGGATATCTCTGTAAGGAAGACCACCTGGTCCCAATGACCACGTAGTTCGCCCCTTCGCAGTGTTAGCGTGGGGGGCCCCGTGATCGGTATTCTGTGCCTGTCGATACCTGAAGTTCGCAGGCGTTATTTTAGTGTTGCCCGGTTTGTTTACACGGCCCCAGCTCCTGGCCGCTGATTGGTTGACGCTCTCGACGAAGCTTTTTATCCGCCCATCGTTAAGAACTCACTTAAACTACCATATCATTCGACAGACAGCGTGATTATCTTTTTTAAGTGATAGATACTGAAAAATTACACGAAACCTAATATACCTTTTGATGAGACAAATCAGAGCGCCAGGCATTCAGAGATTTGCGCTTGACAGGATGAAATTTGGCTCCCCTGCCTGACCGCCCGTGCGTCCGGCAGACCTGGACCCCCTCTGCCCTATCCATGGTGGGCGGGGCAGTAAAAAAAAGAAAGGAGAAAAAGAAAAGTTATATTCTTCCACGGTTTCCTTTGCCTATCATCAAAGGCTATACTAGAGCTTTTTTTTAATGTACAAGTGACTTTTCCAGTCATATACATATTCCTGTTTATATATATATATATATATATATATATATATATATATATATATATATATATATATATATATATGTGTGTGTG
>JAYMFT010000038.1:815679-835352 GCA_038088735.1 Panulirus argus | reverse complement strand
ATTTCCAGCCCCCCGCTCCCTCCCCTTTTAGTCGCCTTTTACGACACGCAGGGAATACGTGGGAAGTATTCTTTCTTCCCTATCCCCAGGGATAATATATATATATATATATATATATATATATATTTGTCTTTGAATCGACGTATTCATTCATTCAAACAACAAATGGGCAATTATGCAAAGAAACAGATACTCAAATGATTACATGGACCAATCGCTTTCTTGACAGTAATACATACACATTCCAAGCGATGAATTGATAATGAACTGGTAGATGAGTATAAAGAATAATATGCAAGTAGAATTGAATAGATATTTATATAAGTAGATATGTCAGTAGTTATACAGACTTAATGGGTAACATATAAATGAATGAAACGAGACGTAAATATGAAAGGTGAGTAAACTCGTACACAGGAGATATATGAGTAGTATAGAGACAGACATACAAACATTTGTGCGATTCTGATTTCACCTTTTACTGTAACCTCGCGGCCAAGGCTCCAGACCAGCCTAACCCACACAATAACTGCTAATCGGCCCAGAAGTAGCCCCAGTCTCTCTCACAACGTCTTGAGTCCAGACCCTAAATCTTGACCCCGCGTGGGAACACAACCAAGATTTACCTGTCACACAAGAGGGGCAGAAAATATCGTATTCATCTGACCGTCATCGTACTCAGCTGTGTGAAAATGGGAGGCGAGTATCGTACAACAAAGGGGATACTATTGTTGAAGCAAAACAGTGTGTGGTACGTGTGTGTGTGTGTGGGACAGAGAGATGGACAAGCGTCGCAATACCTGTCTGTCGGAACAGCCTCACCGCTGACGGCCGCGTCTGTGCATCTGCTGGTCTGTGGTGAATGTCTGTAGCTACTCTCGAATAACATTCTGCTTATCTTTTACTTGCAGTTGCATGAATAAAACTACAATTTCCTGTATGCTGCACTTTAAAGGAAAAGATCTTAAACAACTTTTTTTTTAGTGTGCGTAGATAGCTGCGTTTTTCATCAGATTTTATTGAACTGTCTATCACAGTAACACAAATCTAGAATCCCGAAGTAGGGTTGTCTATCGTTATTTACCTATATATTCGATGAGTTAGTTATCCCTAATATCAAAAGGATATTACACAGCCGTAAATGTACATGAGAAGGGACACACACACACACACACACACGTGAATACCCCGCCCGGTGAGTGCGCACGTCGGCCATTCACCTGATTCGCCGAAGGTCGGGAGACCCAAAACACCGCTCAAGTTTCTCTCTCATATTCAACAGCCTTCGAAATTCCCTCCAGAACCGTTCACATCCCCGGCCCTAGTGCCGCTGGAGTGCTGCCAAAGACAGATTCTTTTGTGGTGTAGACGATCCTCTCACAGTCCTTGGGCAACCCTGTAGTAGTACCACCACCATCACCAATACTGCGGTAATGGTCATTCTCGGATCGAGAAGCACTTACAATTTTTGGTAAATTGTTGATTTGAGGTCTTACCCAGTCACGTACTTACAAAATGTAAACACTCCAAATACATGCCATTGTAGGTAGGTAATTTCCATCAAGAAAAGGATAGATATTCTAAAATTTTCCCATTGTGTCGAGAAATTTGGATTAAAGGCTCTGGGTCGAGGAGGTGCGGCACAATGGCGACTTGGTATTGGTCTTGGTAAATGGTTCGAGGTTTTGATAGTATTCCGACACAGGTAAAGGCAGGTCTTTGTGGTGCAGCAGACCAGAGCTTATACCGGCTGGGAGCCCCTGTCAGTTGATGTCGTCTCTACAGATAATACTATACCTCGAGCTTTTGGTTCAGGTGTTTTTATCTGCTTTTTTCACGTTTTATGATCTTTTGATTTCACTTAGGGAATAGATAAGGCGTGGTTTTTTCGGCGACATAAACTTGAAATATATTGGGGAAAATCTTTTTCCTTCTTTATTTTCTTCTCACAAGAAAATCTTATGATAATTGCTTCATGATTACTGAATTAACGATTTATAACCATATGACAGTGCTATGAGTTGTCATTCTACTTGCCATGGAAGTATTATACATGTTAGTACGCTATGGACACACTTCAGATCGTCTGTTAGCCATGTTTGTTATATGCAGCAGGTCTTCGTCTGGTACAGGTCACGCGGTTTGCTCTGTTCGTTGTCGGGAGGCGTCTGGTGATTTGTATTTCTAATACACAACGCGTTTAGGTTAAGTGTTTGCGATGTTCAGATGCTGTAGGAGCTAGAAAGGGAGGTCCCATCTGCCCTCACAAAATACTGATCAATTAGCTGCTGCTTAAAAGCGAACACAGAAAAAATATCAGAATACATCTTTGTTCATATATAGAAGGGCTCCATACCCCAGAGTTTCACGCCTCCTTAAAACAAATTTCAGAAGTATGTAAATGCCGATAATGAATGGCAAAAAAGAGAATTTGAATATGCTAGGTGGGAGGATATCATGAGAGGCAGGGATCAGGGGACAGCTTGGATAAGACACACCAGATATAGAGCAGTTAGAGCCTGACTTCTAGCAATAGGCTGAATGGTTACTACTCGACGCGAGAACAGCATTATCAGCCTAAGGAAAAACAGGAGGTAAATTTTCTCTCCCCTCAAGACGCTGGGCGTGTACTGGTGACCCTTGGGTGGTGACTCGTAGTGGTGGAGGAGCTACTTGCTATTGTTACGGTGATAGTGATAATGGTGCTGACAGTGGGGATTGTTATGTTTAACAATGTTGTGGGTGACATTATTGGTGGCTACCGTTAGTGGTAGCTGTTGGTGGTGAATGGATGCAACGGTAATAAATCATAAATGGTAGTTGTGGCTGGTGGTGGTGACGGTGATGACTGGTAGTTGTGAAACTGGTGGTGATGTGTGGTTAAGGCGACTGGAAGCAGTAAAGATGGTGGGTGTGACTGATAGGCGTGAGAATAATGCTTGTGATGGTAATGGTGACAGCAAACTGTTGTCTTGTCGTGCTCAGAGTAACGCTAATGACTGGTAGTGAGAGCATTGATGGTGACAGTATGGTTACTGGTGCTGGGGACATTGATACAAGTGACTGGTACTGGTACTTTTGATGATGGTAACGGGTACTTGTGACAATAAATGTGTGTGATAGTGGTGAAAGTAAAGCTCGTAGTAGTGGCAATGGTGGTGACAGTTGGTAGTAGTGACAATGGTGGTGCTAGTTTGAAGCGGTATCGGATTTATGGTAGCTAACAGTGGTGACAGTTGTAGTGATATTTGGTTGTGGTGCCAGAGGTGGTGGTGGTAAAGGTGGCTGGTGGGAATGGTGGCAGTTATGGTGATAATTGTTAGTGGCGGCAGTTGTGGTGTTGAATGATAGTGGTGGAAGTTGTAGCGGTAACTGGTAGTGATGGCAACTGATGTAGTAACTGGTTGTGATGGCACTTATGTTGGTAACTGGTTGTGGTAGCAATGGTGATGGTGACTGATAATGGTGGCAGTTGTTGTGATAAATGAAAGTGGTGACAGTTATAGTGATGATAACTGATAGTGTTGGCAGTTGTGGTGGTTACTGCTAGTGGCCACAGAAGTGTCCATGGTGAAAGTGGTGGGCATTTTTGGTAATTGTGATAATACTGTTGGTGATTGGTAACTGTGACTGTTAACCGTAAGTGCTAGTGATAACTAGTAGTGATGAAAGTGGCAATGGTAACTAGTAGTGATGACAGTAGCGGTTTTGACTGATAGTGGTGACAATGGGGCTGGTGACTAGAAGGGGTTGGGGCACTGGGGAGTGTTATTGGTGATAATGATTGGCGGTTGTGTAAGTAGCGTTAGTGACTGGTTTTAGTGACAGTAGTAGTGGTGATTGGTAATGGTGGAATTGGTGGTCAGTAGATGGGGTGATTGTGAATAGAAATGGTGATAGTAGTGGTAGAGACTGGTGGTGAGAGCCAGCTATGACAGAGCAAATGCTGCATCTGAAGTCATTGCTGAGTCTTCCAGTCTTATTTGCCTCGTCCAGATGACAGGAAGGGCCTTGGGAGAGGAGGGGGTAAATCAGGGCAGGGGAGGGCTGATCAGGGTTGGGGGACGGCAGCGGGAGGAGGAGGCAGCATCCCGGTCGCTAGTGGCCAGAGGCCCGGGCGAGGGTGAGGTAAACAAGGTCGGGAACGACCTGGTAGAATCACAGGAGCAGAGAACAATAATTTTGGATATATTTTCTTAGATTTATTCAGATGTCAATTATCGTGCACATATGGGGAAAGATGACTAGCTTATACGATTATAAAATTACTTGGAGAACAAACTGAAAATGTTCCTCTTGCAGCCAACGGTCTACCTGTCTGGTCCTACCTGGCGAACACCAATGGACGCCATTTTGTATCCCCCTTCTAGACTTCCGTCTCCCCACATAATTTGACCAGCAATTATACTGTCATAAAAACGCAGTGTAACTGTCACCGCCGCTGACCCAAACTTCTCCTCAATATTCAAGAACTATTGAGTGCGGGCATGCAGCAAGTCACCATTTCACGGTATTCCATAATTTTCACTAGTTTTCACCCGTGTCTGGAGTCAATAATGTTGCTGTCAATATATAGACAACTGTGCATGAAAAGATAGAGTCACGTGACGAGTTACATTTGCTTCCAGGCTCGTGATTGGTCAATGTCGGAGGCAGTTTCCCGGATGTGTTGATGAGCGGAGCGACATGATTGGTCGGTCGGAGCACCTGTCGCCCAGTCCCTGTGTCATTACCGCCTCTGTTGCCGACGAATGATATTGTCGCCGACTTATGTAATAAATTAATTTCTCTCGTGTATTTCATCGAGTAGATATTTGATTTGATTAAAGGAATGAATGCAGCATCGACCAAGAACTCGGCAGAACTTGCGCGGATGCTGATGGTTTCATTAGATACGGAGAAACAGATATTGACAATAATTATCACATTCGGCAACTCGAGTCAAGATATCCACATGTCATGCTCGAGAGTAAACAAAATGTTACGTCTATAATTTACTCAATTTGAGCGTCAATTTACGCACACCTGACGTCTTGGGCCACACTTGCCTCTTTTAATGAGGAAAATTACGCTTAGTTTGTGGCAAGGAAATCATTAGAGGAAAGGTAAAGCATCTGTGTGACATGCTCTTGACGGATTTGAAAACCCGGCCAACTGAGCCGTCCTCTAAAGAGCCTGTCAGGGGACAAGGCAATTGCCTCGAATCATCACTTTCGATCACGAAAGAAAAATGAAATAGAAATTAAAACACATGTGGCGCTGGAGTGTCAGGCAGCAGTAATGTTGGAGATACCATCATACAATATTTGTTTCCTGGGTCGCATCAGTCAGACGTGTGCTGCCTCACTGTCAGACGTGTGCTGCCTCACTGTCAGACGTGTGCTGCCTCACTGTCAGACTTGTGCTGTTTCACTGTCAGCCTTGTGCTGCTTCACTGTCAAATTTGTGCTGCCTAACTGTCAGACTTGTGCTGTTTCACTGTCAAATTTGTGCTGCCTCACTGTCAGCTTGTGCTGTTTCATTGTCAGACTTGTGCTGTTTCACTGTCAGACTTGTGCTGTCTCACTGTCAGACTTGTTCTGTTTCACTGTCAGACTTGTACTGTTTCATTGTCAGACTTTTGCTGTTTCACTGTCAGACTTGTGCTGCCTCACTGTCAGGCTTGTGCTGTTTCACTGTCAGACGCGCGCTGCTTCACACACATACGCGTCCGTCTTCACACATAAATATGAATATTCACTGCGCACTAGCATCGAAATGACTCATGTGTAAACAAATACAAACAGGTATATTTACAAAAAACAAAAACATTACCCATGCAGGGAAACAAGACGAACGCACAGGCAATAACAAAAGCAGTTAAATATCCATTTTTGCCTAGACACGAGTACAAGTACACAACGTCATAAGGAAACCATATTACTACTACTACCATTACTAATCTTTGTGGTAGGTGAAGGAGTGAGACCAGAGGATGGAAGAGGAAGGGATTTTGGGGGATGAGAGATGGAAGAAGACTAAAGGGTGGAGGAGGGAAGGAATTCTGAAGATGGAGAAGGGAGGTAGACAAGGGAAAAGGGTGAGGGAGGGAGTCAGAGGATTGATGAGGGACGGGGACCAGCAAGACTTTGCATGAAATACTCGTAAATTGTTGGATTCCACTCAACACTCATTCCCCTCCTACTCCTCCTCCTCCCATTCTTCCTGCTTCTCTTCCTTTACATTTCTCCTCCTCCTTCTCATCCTCCTCTTCCGCTTCTCATCTTCCTCCTTCTTCTCCTCCTATTCCTCTTCTTCTCCCTCTTTCTTCTTCTCTTCCACCCACTCCTTCGCTTTTTCTTGTTTTCCCTCTCCTCCTCTTCTTCCTCCACCATCTTGTCATTTTTCTCCTTCCACTCTTCTGTCTATGACTAACCATTCCTCACTCCCATTTCTTCCCTCGATCCTTCCTTATCTTACCCTGCCTGACCCCACCTCACAGGCTCCAAGGAAATGTAACGGATCTGTCTTAAGATACATAATCATTTCAGTAACAAAACTCGATGATTTCTCCATGTCAGATAGAGATAGAGCGACTAGAATTAAAGGCATGAAGTCAAAGAAAAGATAATATAACGCAAACGTAGGGAAAAAACCTCCTAAGCAATGGAGTTATAGAACATTGATATAAACTGCCACCAAGTATTGTCAAGGCGATGAATTCCTTTTACTTGTACACTGCTAACTACATACTTCAGTGATTGTAATGATCAGTAAATAAACCATTTCAAGAATGACAATATGATATACACATATTTCTGCTTTTATTTTTTACAGATTAACGGCAAAGATATTTCTTCCCGACGGTTCACATTAGAGCAGAGTGACCCCTCCATGCTTTGGCCTCCAGTGATTCCCCTGATCCCTCCTAATTCCTCCCTCCCCTGATTTCTCCTTACTCTTTCCTTCCTGATTCCCGTTCTCTTTTGTTAGGGGTCCCTCCCCTCTCTCACTACACCCCTTTCCTTCTTCTTCTGAGGTTCCAGCACAACACAACTGGACCCTTTAGTTAGTGTTCCAGTTGGTATTCATTCACACACCAGCCTCGGAAAGTTCACCTATACACCAGCGTCAACAAGAGAAACTTGCGCAATTCAACACGTCCAACCAGTAGATCGTGATCTACTTGCACCTTAGCCAGTAACTATGTAGTTTTGAAGGTTGTATTATGCATATGATTTAACTGGGTGAATCACAATACAAGTAAATGGCTTTAGATAACGTATTTAAATCGACATTAGTCTCTTGAGTGGTATACTGCAGAACATTCTTTTGCGGTTTTACTCATACAGGGTTACGAGAAATGTATGATGAAAATGACGAGTTTACAATGTCTCGTGAGTGTATACTATGGCTTCTATAACATATAGCGTTAATGGTTTACCATAGTCTGTAAAGTAAACAACAACTTAAGTGGTATACATGGCCCATCATAGAGTCGATAGACCCTTTTTGTAAGAATGGCTAAGACACTACATAGGCGTAATATAACTATACACACAGAAATATCAAACTAGACTTATCAAACTATCCATCTTCTTCTACTTCTACGTTCATCTTCTATCTATCTGTTCTCTCTAACGATACATCAACAACGCTGCAGTCAATGAAGCTTGTTCCTACACAGACTAGCAGCTAATACCAAGGAGGCGTGTCACGTGGAATAACTTTGTCACAGCTCGACAGCTGTGGGCGGAGCAGGAGATTTTCTACACTCGTGGCCTGGAGAACGGGTGGTCAGTCGGGGAAGACAAGGTTGCGGCCTCCGCCTCTAACTTTGTTAACGTATTTTCTTTTTCTTTTTGTTTCAGATGAAGTACAATAAACATGTCTGCAAAACGACGAAAAAAGATAATAAGAGAAACCTCGTGAATGTAAGATGACATATGTACCAAAAATTCTCTCAACAGATAAAACAAGATCATCTCGCGTAACTTCCAGGGAATAAAGAAAATTAGTTGTTTCATTAGAAAATATTGTAATGGTTTGGACTACAACTATTTGGTTGTTAGTATGATGAAATTAATGATAGTTTATATGCCTTTGCCAGCTGTAGGTCTGCATAAACACGACCTTAAGGACAACTGTTGACACATTCATGAGGTATTCCTGTGTTGTTGAGGCAGACTCGTTGTAGCAGCAGTACATGCTATGAGCTCCTTGTGGTTTCCATCATAACCAAACATTTTCTTTGTTTATAGATTTCCAAAAGGCTGTTTTCAATTATGTGTTCATCAACGACTCTACCACTCTATATGGCATTGCCACTGAGGCGGGGATGTTCAGTGAACAACTTTCTTTCACGATCAGTGATGGTGTATGGATGATCTCTCCATGGATGCATCATCATATGTGTTCTTGTTTGTTAACATTTTTATGCTTCCATCCCTATTTCATCGCATTTATGTTTTCTTTTCTTATCTCTTTTACATGACATAGGCTCGTCTGGTGATATACTATCGTAGTCTAGTCCTCTTGATACCGTCATAAGAGCAAGTAATTATATCTTCCATGCTCTTGATAATCAGTACAGTAATCAAAATGATATCATAACGCATTTGTATGATATTCCTTTCCCCTCTCTCTCTCTCTCTCTCTCTCTCTCTCTCTCTCTCTCTCTCTCTCCAGTCTAACCATGCGTCAATATAATGATCTCAAAACGTAGTCCTGCATCATTCCCGCCTCATTAACTGATTCCCTCTCATCCTGCGACTTTCTCCACCATCTCCAGCTCTCCCCACTGCATCCTCCCTACCCAAACCACCACTACTCTCACCTCCTACCATATCCTACCCCCACAACCGCCACCCCTAACTCCAATAGAGACGTCCCACTCCTTGTTAAGTCCGGAGTAACTAAGATGCTGACTCTTTAATACCCAATACGTTATTTACCGTGCGGCACCTCTGTTTTGCATACCCTCCCTGCCGCTCCCCTGCCAATAAACGCTGGAACCACCCCCTGTCCTCCCTCACTAAGGTTCAGGGACTCGTTAGTGGCGAAGGGATTCTGGCTTCTACGGCGCCGCCTATTTGTATGTAAAATCCAAATCACGTTTTAGCCTCCTCTCCGACCATCATGGCGGAGATGGTTCCATGTGTCTTGGGGAGGAGCCGGAGGGAGGGGGAGGGAGGGGGAAATGGTTCCATACGTCTTGAGAAGGAGCAGATGGGGTGGGAATACTGGAGAGAGAGAGAGAGAGAGAGAGAGAGAGAGAGAGAGAGAGAGAGAGAGAGGAAGAGAAAAATAAAGGAAGAAGGAAAATGGGAAGGAGGAAACTTTGTGTAACTAGTCAATTCATGCAAGAAGCTTCAGGAAGAAATTTTAGTAATTTTTTTTTGTCAAGACGTTAGCGTAATTGTAATAAAAAGATTATTTGTTCAGTTTGTTGCTGGAGGGGGAGGAAGTCTTATCCATGTCATGCAGAACATCAGTTGAGCAATACAAAGGAAACAGATATAAGAACTTAGAGAATCAAGGAAGGACTTGGACAAGAAACCAACAGAAAAGCCACCAAAAGTAAGCACTACGGATCAGCATATAAACGCTTTCAGTTATTAATAACTTTAACAAGTTAGAATAACTGTACAAAAATGACATACAAGCTGATTGCTTGAAAATCAAAGTATCAACTTCAACTACAAATGACAGCTTAATGAAAATATTCTTTAGGCATAACTTATTGATTAACAAAACAGTTCTAATAAACGAGACAAATGACTGACTTGGATAATTAATTAAAAGCTTGTACAGTAATTCTCCTCATTAAGCAACTCATAAATGACTAATGAGGCAACTTAATGACTTTATCTATCATTCAGCAAGTAGAATAATGAGGTTCATGACAGAACACGAGGAACGTCAATTGGATGATCCTGAGAACGATGGGCAGACCGAGTGGTGCCTGATGCGCCAGTGAACACATAACGTCGACGGGTAAAGATGACGTACAGAGAAACATATACATTAAAAAGAAGCTTTTTATATGAGTGTTTTATTAACCAGTGACGGATGAGATGGTGATGATGATGACATGATGGTTATGATAATGATGATGATGGTAGTTGACATGGATGAGATGATGATGAGGATAATGGATGAAATGATGATAATGATGATGATGATGAATGAGAGAGTCAATAACGATGAATGAACACACAATCAAACATCAGTTCTGTTAGCATACTGAAGTGATAAGTAACCACCGCTTGCCATGCGCCACGCCATCACCTGGAGCCTCTCCTCCTTCCCGAGTGATGGGCACCAGCTGGTCCACTGAGCTACACAACAAGGGGAACTGTTAGCCTCACTAACCATGAGTCAGTAAGGGCCCACCTGAGGTCGGATTTCCTTGGATGCGAATCCTGGGCACGGCAGACTACCCACACTCAACCCGGATGTTCATCCTCTCCTCAGGGCTGGTCAATAAATGGATCATAGGAGTATAGACATGGTACATACATGCAGGATTGAGAAACAGGCAACACGAGTGTAAAACTATCTCCCTGTAACACACAAATAATAATCACACACACACACACACACACACACACACACACGCACACACCCACACACACACACACACACAGGTTAGAGGCTATGAATTTGCTTATCATTAATGAGAGAAGAGTGATAGCTGACCAGAATACGGTCTTTAAGTTTTCGAGCCTCTTTGACGAAGTCACCAGTAAGCAATTCCTCGAAAGATTCAAGAAGTAGAACAACTAGAGGCCATGACACAAAATTAAGCAAAAAGAAATTATCAAAAGAAATGTAAATAAGTATTCTACTAATATATGAGTGGCGGATGAATGGCATAAACTAGAATTTTAAAGGAAAACAGCATATAAAGTTCAAAAAGTTGTTCGATTGTAGAGAAGGTTCAAGAGATGAAACCTCACGAGTTCAAAATTTCCTCCCCGTTCGGTATAAAAAAAGTAACTACACAAAGCTTTCCCTGTAAATCATAACATAATTATCAACAAAGCTGTCAACCTTTGCCTGAAGAAAAGTCTCGTTCTGTGGACTGCAAACTTCATCAGTGTACGTCTTCTCCTGTTTGCTTTCGAGGGGCCATCTGATTCACTTTCCAGCCACTCATCTGTGGTCCAGTATGTCAGGGAATCTTCATTCTCCTGAATGGTACCATGATGGACTCATCTGCTCACTGGAAGTACTTTGTTTGTTGTACCACTGATGTTAGTATTGAAATTAGCTTTCCCAACCATATTGCCCCCTGGAATACCCTTAATAACCTCCATAGCTGAACCATCGCGAACTAAGACACCATAATCGAAACTCAGACCGTAGTCATGCACAACAGCATTTCTTCAAGACGTATTCCAGCTCCTGTTTCAGTAGACTCCAAACCTTTCCAGGTTCTCTTGTCCACCAAGCTTTTCGATGTCACTTTGGATTATCTAAGCTGGAAGAAACGCTTCACTATTGTCATCAAATTTTACAACTATCGTTACACATTTTTCTACAGCTCAAGACAGCTGGCCTCCCTGCATCTGTGTTTAAGATCATTTACATGTTCTTTTCCCAATCAGCTCTGAGTGCACCATCTGGTCTTCCTCCGCGTTCCCTGTACAACAAGGCTGTTACAAAACTAGACATGGATATTGTTACATCCATGACTTGAATGGGGAGCAGACATGTCTGGTAGGCAGAACGTGAATGGGGAGGAGACATGTCTAGTAGGCAGAACGTAACACTAAAGTAGATACAGCTCGGAGTAATCTATGTGATATACCATATAAACACACTAGAGGACAACATGATATATGATATATGACACATGATAGTGTTCTTTTATCGCCAGTTATAGGGATCCAAGTCTCAGCTTTTATGAATCTTGTTTATTTCATAAACGATTTTTTAAGGTTGTCCTTACTCTGTGTCCAGACTTTTCAGGCCCTTAAACGTCTTTAAAGCAGAAATTGCACCCATAATGCTATTCAACTTGCCGAATGTACTTATCTAGTCTATATATACACATACCTGCTAACACAACCGCTGTGACTGCATTTACTCAATGAATTATTTGTGTATGTCGACAACTGAATACAAGGGGACCCTCAGCCCATCTCCAAGGCCAAACTCATATGTAAGTAGAGACTCTCAGTAATGTTTTATATATATATCCTTTCATCGATTACATCATCAGCAACCTTCAGGAGAGGACTACTTCCAACGACATCTTCATCCACACCAATACTGTAAAGATCTTCACTACACCCTCATCTTCGCTATACTACATCATCATTACACCCTGATACTTACGTGTGCACCACAACCTCACTGTTGTCTTCACCACAATACATTTTCACTACGCCGTTATCTTCACTATACCCACATCTTCAATACACCTCATCATGACTGTACTCTTATGTTCACTACAGACTCATTTCTATCAAACTCTTATCTTCACTACATTGTCATCTTCACTACCCTATTATCTTCACGAGATCCTATATTCACAATACCCTCATCTTCATTAAGCTACTAGGATTAAGGCCGGCTATGTGGTGAAGATAAGAGTATAATAGAAAAGAGTTTGTAGTGAACATAAGCGTACAGTCATGATGAGGTATAGTGGAGATGGCTTAGTCAGAGCATTTATTTACCGTCTCAGGTAACATGAAATTCTTCACTATATCCTTACATTTTACAATACCTTTAAGTAAGCTAGTTCAAGGCCTACCTGCAGATGGCCTTAAACATAGTTTGGTTCGTTTCATGTTCACAGTTCACTATATCCTCACATTCACTGTTAAAGTTATCATCACTACGCCGTCGATACCACTAACCTTTGACTTATTACGAGTAAGGTCAAAGATTAGTTCTTTTCTACACACACACACACACACACACATCGCACAAAGCCATGATTAGTATGCAGAGAGATTGGTGTGTCACTTTCTGTTTGCAGATGACAAGGCTCACTTTGTAGACTCAGATAAAAACTCCAAAAGTTGCTTTGAGTTTGGGAGAGTGTGTGAAAGGAAAGCGTTGAGAGCTATACAAAAAAGTAAGGTAATGAGGTGTAGCAGGAGAGCAAGACAGGATGGCTTGAGTGCGTTTGAACGGGAAGGACCTGGAAGAAGTGCAATAATCTAGGTACTTGGGATTGGATAAGACACTGGATGGAGCCATGGGCATGGAGTCTCAGGTTGGGAGAGGGAGTTAAGAAGCCGGGTCCATCAGTAAAGTGTGAAATGAGACGACAGCGTCTGTTGGGGAAAAGATGGGTATTGCTGAAGCTGTAGTAGTCTCAACGGTGTTGTATGAATGAAAGCTTTAGGTCCTTCATGCAAAGAAATGGAAAAGAGCGGACGTGTTGGAAATTAAATGCCTGAGGACAATATGTGGTGTAAGATGGGTCGATCATGTAAAAACTGAGTGAAAGAGCGAACTATGGTAGTAAGCGAAGGCTGGCTGAGTGAGCTCACACGAGGGTCTCTGAGATGATTCGGACTAATGGAGCGAATAAACGAAGAAAGACTAAATGGATCTTTGACTCAGACATGGAGGGAGTAAGGAGGAAGGGGAGACCAAGAAGGAAATGGAAGAATGGCGTGAGAGAGACTCTGAGGAACGTTCGAGAAGGTGATAGACATTCTTGAGATAGAATGAAGTTGACAGATGTGCTGTACGGGGAGCGAAACGCTCTTGGTGGTCTGAACCAGGGAATACGAGACATTCAAGGGAAACCACAAAATAGTCTGTGGAACCTGACTGCAGATAGTGGGCTTTGGTTTTCATTCAGTATACGTGACCGGCAGATTGAATGTGATAAAATGAAGCCTTTGTTCGTCTGCTTGTGGCGTTACCTCGGTTAGGGAAAAACGACAAATTTGTATACAAGAAATATCATTATCATTATTATCAATTATTGTTATTATTATTGTTATTACTATTATTATTATCATTATCATCATCATCATTACAATTACCATTATTTTCATTATTATTATTATCATTATCATTATTATTATCATCATTATCATCATCATTACTATCATTATCAACTGTTATTATTGGATCATTTATGTTTACCATACTCTTTTTTGATTATGCTTACGTCTTCACTGCGAAGGCCATCATCTGTACACCTTCGATACCCCTGACCTTGGCTTTACTATCACGACAGAATCCAAAGGTTAACACACCCCGCTCCCCAACACACACACACACACACACACACACAGAAGAACAAACTTTGTTACATAAACAAAAGGCCAATATCTAGACGGAGCGACACGAGCATAAAACTTGCCCCTCGTGACACACAAATAGTAATAACCGGAAACACACACACACACACACACACACACACACACACACACATCCTTCACAATACTCATAGCTGTCACCACTACCAATGAAGGTCACAGCGCTCATATCGTCTACGCTTCTACATTGTCCACGTTAGCAGCATAACCAGCACAGCCTCTGCCTCCAAAATCATCCACATTATCTACACTACTAACATAATCTACATCCTATATCTTGAAAGTCTCTGGTATTACCCACAATATTCCCATCACCTAAAACACCCTTAACCCGTCAGTCAACCCGAACAGCACCTCCACCTTCCACAGTGTTTCCAGGAGGCACTCCACATTCACTGTCTCTTCCTAACACCGCTGTCACACTTGGGCCTTTTATATTGTCCTCATCATCTAAGTTTCGTACTACACATATCACATACAACAACACCCAGAAAAGGCCCACTATTGCTACGATAAACGAATTGCCCACATTTCCCACTCGAGATCCCATATCACCCACACTAGAAAGATATAGTACAACCTGTATCACCTACGATAAGTAAACACCAATTTTACTGACACTGAACAACTCGTTCCCATCAACCACGCTAAAGACACAGCCCATATCACCTATTTCAAATAAAGAGTTCACATAACCTGCACTAGTCAAACAGCTCATTTCATCTAGGCGAAACACAAACTGCCCATGCTCCAAAAACTGCACATGCTCTACAAATTGTCCATGCTCCACAAACTGTCCATGCTCCACAAACTACTCATGCTCCACAAATAATGGACACACATCCAACACCCATACAAAAAGAACATATTGCTAACATCTACATAAATCATATAAACAATGGCAATAGTTGATCCCTATACCAGCAAGAATGTGTGCGACATGACTGAAAGGAAAAGAAAAACTAGATTTTCCTCAAAGACGAATACTACCGTGCGTAAGTGTGGCTTCTTCTGTTACAGTCTTCACCCAAAGGAAGATACATTATGTGTTTACCTTGAAAAGAAAGGCGCTGTTAAGTAGGCTGTAGACAGGAGTCTGATGATAAGACTGCTATCACTAAGTTAGGAACTTTGGTTCACAGATGAGGCTGAGGCATGTGTGGATGGTTGTTGTATGTGAACACCGGTCAATGAACGTTGGCAGTTACGAAGGAGAAAGATACGTCAAAATACATTTTCAGAGTAACCTTATAGTGATGGGGAGAATGATGAGGGGACGGAGAGGAAGAGAGGTGGGAGAAATAGAAAGGACGAGGAAGAGTGCCGATGAGTGAGGAAGGCTGGAGGGTGAGAGCTAGGAGTGAGGAAAGAGGCAGAGGCTCAGCGTGTCAGGGTGGGTGAGTCCGGCCCGGAGAGTTGATGTCGCGGTGGTGAGAATCTAGTGCCTAGGGACGTCCCTCTCCTGCTGCTGCTGCTGCAGCTGTTGTTCCTTCTGGTGGCTCAGCAACATGTTGGGTTGCTTCGGCGGATGCTTCTTTCTGTGACAAAGCTGTCACTGTTGCTAACCGGCTGCTGCTGTCGTTCAGACCTTACTACTGTTATTCCTGCCTCTTCTGGTCTTCCTGGTAATGTAGTTACTGTTGCTACTGTGGCTTGTGCTATTGCTACTGCTGGTACGGTAATGCTGCCATGGCATCTGGTTCTCTTGTTACTGTTTCTATAGCGACAATTGTTGTTATTGTTACTAGCGAGAGTGTTGTTATTGTAACAGTTACTAAGGCGACTGGTGCTATTAATGCCCTTACTGGTGACTTGTCAGTAGTAGTAGTAGTAGTGATATAGTACTAGCATTAATACTAGCATTAGTACTAGTAGTAGTAGCATTAGTAGTGATTATAGTAGTAGTGGCAGAAGTGGTAGTGGTAGTAGTAGCAATAGTAGCGGTAGTAACAACAGTAGTATCAGTGGTACTAGTATGAAAGTTAGTAATGACTTCTGCTGGACTAACATTACCTGTACGACTACTTTCCAGTGACTCATGTCACTACATCAACATCTACTTCCACTGACGTCAGTGTTGAACTGCTGTTGTAGTTTGCCATTTGTAAAGTAATTGTGTTGGTTTCATTATACTCAGAAGTCATTATACCTGTTATTATATTGTTTACCCTCATCATCACCCTCCACCATAATCATCAGGCTCAGTATCATTAGCTTTGCCCTCAGTATAGTCCTTCATGACTTGCGCTCGTCACTCTCTTCATCATGTATTCACAACCCACACCATCATCCTACACTATCACTGTCAACGGTCTTCATTATCACCACAATTCATCACCATCACATCATGTAGTTGATCTGACCATCATTGGCATCCACACTGTTACTGCCATCAAAATTTTCTTCAAACGTCACGTTGATCACTATCATCACAACTCATCATTATCATCTCATTCATTTTCATTATTGTTTCGTACTCATGATCAGTAGTGTACTCATCACAATCTGTACACTTGTCACCATCATTACATCTTATCATCATGGTCAAATTCATCATCACCATACGTCAGCGTTATAGACAGAGTCATCGCCATCAGTTTCTCTCATTATCATCATCATGACTGTAATTATCACTACCATTACAACTGCATACATCAACAATTACCGCTACATCATCAAACTCTCGATCACAACATCCACAATCATTGGCATCATGACATCTCACAACCATCTCATACTCATCATCATCCAAGTAAGTGCTACCATCTCCGTCACTGGGCTCACCATGTCACCATCACTATCCTCATCCATATTCATCACATTGGCTCTCAGCTTAACCCAAGCATCTCCTTGGACAGGTCTTATCCCCAAGCTCCTATAGAGCAGTGACCCCCAGGGAACACTTCAGAACTTAAGTACAGTTACCACCTCCCAGGTTCTTCATTTCCATGCTAAGCCAAGAGCCATGAAAGCATCATCGCAAACTATAGTAAACATTGACATCTTTGATTACCACCATTCTAAGGTTCCAGCCTTGCCCTTCCTCCCTGAGCCAGCAGCCATAAGCTACCACACTCCAGCAGACTGTCTCGACTCGACCCTCTAACACATGTACTTTCTCTAAGCCGGCCAATTTGCATGTGCACCATTGCGAGCTGAACACTTGGTGGAGATACAATCACAGCCCGGGCAAGTAAAGTCTCTCTCGCTCATCCTCGTTTTGTCTTAGAGTTTCGGTCATGTTGTTCATGTGGGCGCGGCTTTAGCCCGATGCTCTGTTGCAGGTTATCTATCAAAGCAAGATGAAGCAATGTGAAAATGATGAGGACTACTTTATCAAATTGTTATTTCTAATTGCAGTGTGCTTGTGTCCTTATCGCTCTCATCTAGTCGCAACTCGCGCTGGGATTGGCTGTTTGTGGCGCATGCTCGGTCCACCCCCTGCCGCGGCCGCCAATCACAGATCTTATCGCTGGTGGGCGGAGCCGACACATGGGCGGGAGTCGGCTGTGCACGAAAGCGAGAATGGGAAACTGGGAAAAAACGGAGGTTTTCAAAAATAACAATACCGTGCCGTGACACCCTTACCTCACTCCTACACCCTCCTCAAGCCGCGTCTGCCACTTATTACTCACAATTACATACAAAATCGAAATAAAAAAGGAAGAGAGATGGCGCTGGGGACGTGGGCCCGGCGCGACTAGACTCTTGTATGGTTCGTGCATCTGCCACTAGGCGGAGCTGGCGTGGCCTCGATGGGGTGGTGAAGATAGTGTTATCAGAAAGCAGGTTATCTGCCATCTCCACGCTGTGATAACCTCCTCTCTCATTATTACCAAACAAAACAAACACCACACGAGCCAGTATGGCCTCCTATAGGCCAGGGAGGAGGGCGGCCCACGAGTGAGGACCTCGGCAGTGTTGTGAGCGGCGGTCGGCGGCGCTTCGGGGACTCTGCTGAACCCGTTTTTGTCAAAGTGGTTCGGGTCAAAGGACGTGAGGAGCTCGTTGCCTCAGCTCGCGTCGCCCAAGTGTGGCAGGAGCAAGTTTATGGTGGTGTGGGGGCAGGTGTTCCTGAGGGCTCGACGTGAAGTGGCACCGTGACCCCTCCCCCTCCCGCCCTGACCCCCCGACCCCACAATGCTGGAGCGCCCCCTCCGCGCCACGGGGATATAACGCCTCTGGCCCGTGGCCGTAGAAGCGATAGTCCCGTGAGAGCCACTTGCGCACGAGCACTCACGAACGCCGTGGCAAAATATTCGTAAAAGCTTCAAGGGTCCTCAGTAAATCAGTACGGGTCAAGCGGTGTCGGACAGTGCCGCCAGCTGAACAGTGACCGCCAGTGGCGAGGGACAGTGACCCAAGGACCATCAGCCTCACGTAAAGATTACAACACTGCTGAAGACACAAGATGACGCTACCTGCAACGGACAACACCCTGTGGTAAGCTGAGCGTGTGCTGTACTGATGTACTATGTACTTAGCCATGTTACTGTAATGCATGTCATTTGTGCCTCGGATCAGTGGCTGCCTTCCGGTGGGATAATGGCTCATACCTCAGTGGTAACTCGATCATGGTGTTCCAGTGTTAAGGGAACTATAATTATGTTGTATTACCGCCGGCATTCAGGCGTTGAAGCCCACACTAGGAGAGTTACGAGCCTGTTATTACCCAGCATTAACTCTGCTTCGCTGGGATTCATATATTATCTGGCACCAGCAGTGAATACCAGAACTTCAGTGCTGAAATATAGTCCAGAAACTGCTCTCCTGTATGATGTTACAGTGGTCCCTAGTATAGTGCTGCCGATAGTTGATGTATGAATTTTTGTAAATGTAGAACTACAGACGCACAGCTTGAGTTATGTTAGAATCTTGTAGTGAGACCCTAGTACTGAAGATTACCATCATCATATATATATATATATATATATATATATATATATATATATATATATATATATATATATATATCAGTTATAAATTATTACATATTTTTTCATGAATAGGATTAATTGATATTCAATATATCTTCCATCATTTCACTTGCTGGAAGAGTTCTGACCGGAAAAAATATAAAAAACATCAAAACTGTAAGTAAACAATCTACTGTAGTTCAGTAAACAAGGGAAGTATGTCATCGGAAGACGATTTTTTTTTTCAGAGGGAAGTTTGTCAAAAAAAGAATTGTGAAAAATCCAGAAATATTTCAGTTGTCATAATTCGCTTAGGAAAATTTATAGAGAAACAGAAACCAACACAGAGGAACACCAGTGAAAATTATTAGAAAATTTCCTGCTTGGGAAGGTTGTTCCACAGGGTAATTAAAGTTAGTCAAGCGTATAATGGGATACCCCGCCTTACCTTTATGCAAGCATCGCATGCACAACTTATATA
>JAYMFT010000038.1:798141-809669 GCA_038088735.1 Panulirus argus | reverse complement strand
TATTTATTTATAGATATATATATATATATATATATATATATATATATATATATATATATATATATATATATATATAAATTGATAGCTTATACTGTTATCAAAGATATTCTAAAGTCAATATTAGAATTAGGTATTCATAGATATACGTGACATCTGGATGGTAAAAATCTGTTTGTATACACTGAAGAATATACTTCACACACAGATAATAAAGTGAATGATTAGACGACAGTGACTGACAAATTTTTGAAAGCTGTGAAGCCTCTTATAATGCTATCAAAACCTCTTTATTCAGTCACTATATTACCCATTTCCCCTTCCAGGAGGCGATATCACAGGGCGCACGTCCCATACCAGCCTTGGGCCATTTTTGTCACCATATTCCCGATCTGGACAAAGATATCTTGCCTGTGATAAACACCGAGTATGACACCACATTTTAACACATTTTAGTACACGTAGACCACCATCGTTTAACGGAACTCCCGCTGACCTAAGGTACCACGTTGCCTCCAAATGTTCATCATGAAGGACAGGGATGCTAGCTCACTCATTCTTCATTTATGGTAGAAATCCACCTTATATAAGGGTGAGAGGTGTGTCCTGCGGGTGGGGTTAGCGCTGTAGCGTTAGGTGCTAGATAAGCGATAAGGTAGCGGGAAGCTGCTATACCTCATCAACATCCGTGTCTTGCAGATAACGTCCCTGATAAGACTTAACGGTCACACGCCCATGGGGGGATGTCCACGACCCTTACTGCTGCTGCTCTAGCTGCCACGCCCACCAGTGTCAACGCCCGCACGCCTACACCACCAGAGGAAACAATTTTACAGTTCTTCTCCTCAATGGTAATGTGAAACGATAACACCTGGCCGTCTTCTCCTCTTCTTTTGCGTGATAACTATCAGGAAATACATCTCCCACGGCAGAAGCTTGGCAGGGAGCAAACTCTCGTTGTTGTGGTGGAAACTGAAAGTTGATAAAGTGTAACAGCTGGAAAGGACAGTGTTAAGGGAGCTCTCAATTCTTGATAGACTTAGAAATAAGGATAAACTGGAGCTGACGAAAAAAAGAGAGTATAAGTTTCAGAAGAATTAAAAGAGATAGATTTGCCGTGGAAAAATTATACAGTGAAGAAAACAGATATAAGTGGTATAATTGAGTGCAAGACGAATTAGACGTGATCAACAGATCAGTGACATCGTGAAGAAACATAAGAAAGAGGGAAGCAGAGAGTGAGGGAGTACTGGGAAGAGCTGAAGAGGCAGACGATGGTCGGGAGGCCAGGGTGAGGAAGTCACACTGCAGCAGCGAGCGGCGGCCAGCCTCATGGGCCACTGCTAGTGTCGGACATCACTCTTGTCATCACCATGGACGGCGACGGGGCCGCCTGGTACGCTGACGGGGGCCCAGGGGCACAGCCAACCATGGAGGAAGGGCCCCAGGGCATGCATCTTAAGGACGAGACCCCCCACGAGGGCGTCCTCGACGCCCACACACCCATGGACGCCACTGATCCCAGTGCTCCAACTCCTATGAATGTTGAATCTCAAATTCACCTCAGTGGGGGCGTAACCAGCCAGCATTCAGGGGGGCAACAGGGGGCGCTGCTTCCCCCAGAGGAGGTAGATGGATTCTTCACTTCCCTAGACTCGAACGGGCGTGAACATAGAGCTCGTTACTACGCCCACGCCCACACCCCCAGCCACACCCACAGCCTACAACAGTACCCACACAACGCCCACGGTAAGTGCACGTTCTTTTCTGTTACACATTTAGCTTTTGAAACTGATTCCGAAATAATGACAGTGTTTTCTGGGATATCATCCTGCTGCTGATGACAGTGTTGTCTGGCATATCATCCTGTTGCATAAAACATCGGGGTTTTGTCTTCTAAAACGCTCTGTCATTATTTTGATACATTTCCATTAAAAGTGCTGCATGAAAATTTCTTTTACGTAGCGGCACGGAATGATCTGAGGACGTATACTGGCGTCCTGAGGCAGAGCCATTGTTATGGTATGAGCACAATGTGTTGTCGCCGGGAGGTTATAGAGCGCCGGTGAGAGGCTGGCGGTCTCATGGTAGTCATTCATTATATGAAGATGTGTGTGTGATAATGTGGTAATGTGGCTCTTGCGAAAAAATATACATCATGGTCATTACCTGCCATGGTGTATTCGCAATGAAATTAAAGTACAGGTGCCATTGTTTACTTAAAAGAAATAAATAATTACATGAACGAAAATCATACGGAAGAACAACTTGATGATCATACTGTAGAGAACCATCTTAATAGGGACATCTTATCTGACCTCAGGTATGCCAGCGGCTCATAAAACTTTATTGAGCGCGTCTCACACACACGCACAAACACGCACAGGTTTTCGCAGTGTGGTTGTCAGCGTAGCTGACCATGGTTCACTCACTGGCTTTCCACAGAAGACACAACAGTTCGTACTCTGATCGGGGCTGCTTGATGACTGGGTGCCTCGCTAGGATGGGATGTGTGTATACAAATCAGAGTAAAGACACTGTATACATGTACAATGTACAATGGGACAACACGAGTGGAAGAGTATTCACCTAATAACATAAAGGGTAAGCACACACAGACACACACACATGCTGGTAGAGGCGCGCATGCGATCGTGCCTTCACCCCTGAATGCATTTTACTTGCACAAAAGACAGACACAAACGACCCCAACCAACGCTTCTCCCACACACAAACCTCCTCGTCTCACCTTCCACTTTTTTCTCGTCATCTTCCAAAACAAACGGGAAATATCCCCGCCACCAATCTCGACTATAATGGACTCAGGCTGGCGGGGAAGAATGGTGTTCCCTAACCACGTAAAATTCCCCACCTTGAGTCCTTGATGACAGCCGCTGCTATCTATCTGCTTCATCTTGATCATCTGCTCATGTCTCCTGGCGTTAGTGGCACAGGTCCCGAGCTCATGTGATGCTGGCTCGGGAACATCACTTTATTGAAACGTGTTTAATGGCGAGTTGCTGGTAGTAACGTGAGTTGCGAGTGTTACTGGTAGTTCCGTGGGCCGAGTGTGTTGCGGCAGTGGCGTGGGCTAAGAGTGTTGCTGGTTTAATGGACAGGATATTTGCTTTACGTGGTTCTGGATGGAGACTTCAGTGATGGATAGGGACGTGATTTCTTTGTTTCTTACCAGCTGTGTTATGGAAGATAAATATTTACTAGATATACGCTTCCATTTATAGTACCTTACATCAGGACATTGCATTATATTACATTACAAAAGTATTTTAGTGTATTACAAATGTGCACTGCATTACAGTACACCATATCAGTCCAGTCGCCTGGACCAAGACAGTGGTAACCATATACTCTAACATAACTCAGTATTACCATCAGCATGCTTCTAGTGACGTCCTTAACTACCTTCCTAAAGATTTCTACATGTTCTACAGCAGTGATGTTGATAGTAATGGTGCTTATGATACTGTCGGTGATGATAGTAATTACGGTATTGATGGTGATGATTTTAACGATATAGATAGTGATATAACGATGATGATACGACGGTGATGATAACTTTGATGGCGATGATATTTGCAGTGACGGTAATGATGATACTGACAGTGATGACGGTGATCGTGATAGTAATAGTGACTAACGCTGATGCTCAGGGAGAGACATCCCCTTAGTTGTGCCTGCGCCAGGAGACCTCATGAGTGGTGCCTTTGATGGTGATACTCTCATGCACAATACACACCAGCTTCCTGACGTTAGACACCTCCCATACCAGACACAACAACAATAACAACATGAGTCTTCTAAGATATTCTATAGAATATCAGGAAGCAATGCTGTACTGGCATGCAACGCTAACCATATAATTATAACAGTGTGTGTAAAGAAATTAGGACTATTCTACATAAGAAATGAAATTCACAAATCAATGGGATTATAATGTGAGCCAACTCCAGGGTTGCGAGCGACGGTGGTAGATGGAGTCTGTTCTTGTAATTTCTCTCTCAGCGTGTAGTGTCCTTGTGAGATGCAGCGAGCACGAGTGAGTTTTACATTAGTATGTCTGTTTCTCTGAGAAGAGATACAGTCACAAGTATCTGTAACATTTCTGCCCTTCTACGCAATATCTGCAACAAATTCTTTTCAAGATTATAATCTTAATGCCAACGTAAGTCATGATATTGAATGACTGTCGTGACCTTCACGTGAAGAAATAGCTACAGATTTATCATTACAGCCGAAACAAGGAAAATATCATCACTGGTTCAGTTGTAATATTCATCACATGAAAAATTTACCCCAAATAAGACATAAACTAGAGACTGATTATCTTTGCACGCCTTGTTGTATTCTCACAACCCCTGCTGGTACAGCCATTCATGGGAGTGCTTTTATCTAGTCCTTAAACCCTCCTCTTCTCTCTTATCTTTCATCTCTGTCAGTCTTTTCTCATCCTCATCTCTTCTTATTACCCTTCACTCCTCTTCTTATCCGATCTTCTCCCCTCCCACGCCAACAAAAACTCGATAAACAGGATAACAAGGTAATAACTGATAAAGTCTGGGTCGTGGAGAGAGAGCAGCCCCTTGTGGGTTGGTTGGATGCAAGTCTTCATCGGTTCAGGTGGATCAGTTAGAGAAGACTCCGTGAGCTCAGCTGAAGAGGCAGAATTCCGAGCTCACTATAGTTTAACCGGTCGTCAAGGGTATGAAAGAGTGCCAGCTCAGGTCTAGAATGCCTCATGTATACTGTACATTTTCTAAGCACTTCTATAACGCTGGTCTGCTTATGCTATTGAAATTGGACGTTGCTCTCAATTCTTACGAAAGTCATAACCGTAAAGAGACCATTTGTCTCAAAAAACATCGGAATTCTATTCCTCAGAATTAACAGTCCGATCTACTGGCGTGACAGAATTCTAACATGTTCCTCATCTTTAAATTCTGATCCACGACATCGTGTGCTTTAAATTTTAATCGAGGGTCTTCATAGTTGTAAAATACTGGGTGCACTACCTCATAAACTCTGGCAAACTCCTCCCTCGACGCTCTCATAATCGTTAAATTCTGGTGCCAGTGCCTCCTAACCTTCAAATTCTGACGTCACGTCTTCATAATCTTCAAATAATGTTGCCTCACCAACACGTAATGTAAACCTCACTCTCCTTCCCTACAGCCTCGTTTGCTGTCCATACAACAACTATTCCATCCACAGATAGTCAGAAGGTAGTAGTCAGCAGATATAAGACCTTTGTTGTGCATTCGTCAGGTGACGTCCTAAATTTTTCTCTCGCGATGCTTGAGGCGTTCCCTCGCTGGAAAATTAGGCAGCGGTGTGTGTGGAGTGAACACAATCTTGGGACTGCGTCTGCTGATCAAGCTTCGTACAGCCTAGTCTGATGCTTACGGACGGACGTCCTGCTTGCTGGAAGACCACCTTGCAATAGCACTAGAAGCCACACGGGCCACACAATTTGGCAGCAAAGCCTCAGAGAAGGAATTTCTGACGATGGCATTGGGTGGGAAGGATGGCAGTGAGATGGTCAATGGGTGTGAGTTAGGAGGTTGGTGAAAAGGCTGAGGGATAATCATGGAAAAGAGGAAGGAAGTTTGTTAGGGATACGAGGCTGGATAGTAGTGAGTAGCGTGAAGGAAAAGGTTGATAACAGATGGCTTGGGGGGTGGGGGAGAAGGCTGTGAGGGAGAAGGCCAATAAGCTTGGTGAAGGGTGAGACTGATGAGAGAGGAAACTGAGGAGACTGTTTGCAAAAGCGTTGTTGCGGAACTGAGACCGAGCAACAGAAAAAAAAGATGTGACTGGGTTATTCAGTTTCACAAAACATCAGTGCTCGTTTCATATTAAAAGTAGGTGGAGAGGTAGATAAAAGGTGAAGGAGACAACCTGCTCAGTATGGACCCTCTGGTGAGCAACTTGGTGAGAGGAACGGCAGCGCGGGCACCCAGGAACCGCTGCTCTACTCCCCCACCACAAACCTAACTCGCTTTACAGCAATGCTGGAGGGTTGAAAGTCTTTATCTGCTCCATATTCGTGCTTCTAGTCCACTCAGTTCAGTTTCAGTACTTTATTCCTTGAGAGAGGAATTGGGATCCTAGCGCTGTCACTAGGTACCCCTGTAGTTAACTTCTCATACACATATGGACATAAATAAACATACACACACACACACACACACACACACACACACACACTCGGGCTTCCGTGGTGTAGTGGTTTGCGTCGCTTACTATGATTTACCCACGGTCCCGCCAGGGTTCAAATCCTGGGCGTGGCAGCCGGCCTACAGCTAACCCAGGCACTCATGCACCCTCCGAGGTTGGTCGAATAATGGGTATCTGGCTTAGGCTGGGGTATATGTTTGTGTGTGTGTGTGTAATTGTGTGGGAGTCTGTGTGTCTGCGTCTGTGTGCACATGCTCATAATATAAAGACATGGTACATATACAAAGTTAAGAGACGGAGAAACACGAACGTAAATCTCGCTCCCCGTGACCACACAAATATTAATCACACACACACAAAATAGCAGCAAGGATATAGAGAATATCTTATATGATAAACCAACTGGAAAAACCGTTATATAATCCTGGAGTTTGATTATGTCGCAAATGAGGATATAAAAAGACAGCCATGACGACTGACGCAGAGTGGAGATGGCTCGTCAGAAAAGCTGCAAAGAAGCACTTTTATAGTATGAGAGTTGTGGACAAATGGAATGAATTGAATTATGAGAATGTGCATGTGGACTTTTTTCATCGTCCCTTCTTCCACATTCTAGTGCCCTTCCATCCCACTTCCCACTGATTCACAACGTCATCTTCCCTCTGTTCTACTCTCCTCTGCCTCTCTTTCATCCCCTCCCTTCCCCAGTATTCCAAAACGTCACTGGTGGCTGCCTTGCAATCTGGTCATATTGAGTGCCTCGGAACCTGGTTCTGGTGGTTGCCCCTAGACTTGGTCCTAGAGGATGGCCCATGACCTGGTACCGGTTGGCCAGGGCATAGAAGGTATCACAAACATTCTCAGCCCGAGCCATAATTACACCTGATGCTCCACCTCCAACAAGCATATTCTCAGGGCCAATAATTCCCTAGTCCGAACTCGAACAAGCACATTTTCAGGGCGAGTAATTTCTGTGTCCGGACTCGAACAAGCATATTTTCCTTCCAATAATTTCTTCGTCCGGCGCGTTACAGAGTTGAAAATTGTTATTATCGGCTGGGCATCTTGAGGTGGGCTGCAAATCTGCGTGAGAGAGACGACACACACCCTCCCGATACTCTCTATTTACCCTGTGATTTACGGCTGACGGGCTAGTTAGCGCCGTTATTTACGTGTGACGTGTTATTTACTGCAATTACGGTCAACCCCTCGCTTATCCGCACGCTAATTCGGATAATGACGCGGTTATTGTGGTTCTACGGATCAGAATGAGGTGTGATGGGAGGCGAACCGGTCCGTAAAGATACCAGGATGGCCTGAATAAAAACCAAAGTAATGTTTGGATTCGTGCGGTCGTCCGGATTTGGCGAGCGGTCAGGTAATCGGGGTTTTGATAGTATTTATCACGCGTGGTGCCCCGCTATCGATGCTGATGATAACTTACCGTACCATTTATCACATTAACGGCAATGAACAAGATGATAATGGGGTTTCAGAGTTGTCTGTCTTCCCCTGCTATGGGTTGTATGACCGGGCAGCACCCTCTGAAGTTTCAGGAATTTGTAGTAAATCTTGAGGTAATTACTTGATATGATACGTACAGATGTACGGAGGAATGTTTGGATAAAGTTATGCCATTGTTTATACATGTACATTGGTATGTACATCTAAGATCATTTATATACACATTTAAGCAAGCATGTGTACGTCATTGTGCATTGACCACGAATATTAAAAGAACTGTTGTCAAGGGGGGTAATCCAAGGCTCTGACAAGTGTGGAAGTAAAACTCCGGTCAAGAGAAGAACTCGAGAAGGACCGAAGATAAAGGTATCAGATATACCAGAAGTATTATAAGTACCTTATACGAAACGGAAATACCAAGGACTTTATCTAGAGTCGCATTACTGTCAATAAACAGTCGCAGACAGTTGATAGTCATTACGCAGTGTTAATCATAGGTTGCTGACAGTCACTACATGGTCCTATATATGTAATAATCAATATAATTTAGCGGACTACTGACAGTCCTTATACAGGCACAGAGTGCTGACAGTCAATACACAATCTTAGTCTGCTTGACAATCGCAATGTGGTCATCCACAAGTGTTCACAAACCAGGCACGGGTCTGTTCCTCAGCCATTATGAGGAAGAGATGTTGGACACAAAGCTATATTTCAAACCGAAATCAAACGACTTCTTTCCTACACCTGCGTCAGAAGGTTATTGCTCTATGAAACTCTGTTACTAGTATTAACTGTAATCTTTTTTCACTGAAATGCGTAAGACGTAAGGAGCACCTTTCTGGTATGTGCGTTAGCGTCGGGCAGACCGTGGAGTTGCGTCTCATGCCTCGCCCCGACAGTCCCGAATCTCCAAGATGACGGTAACCTGGCAGCCGGGAAGTAAATCTTTATGCATCTTAATGAAGAGTTCAAATTCTTTGTGACGTAAACAATGTAAGTCTATTAACAGCTTGTTAAGACTCTTCGCAGGGAATAAAAGAATGCATCACGTAACGAGCAGCTAAGATTCTGCTGTCATACACGTATCAGCTAATGACCAGCTCGTTAGAAACTTCGATAATCATCTACACAACTTGATCGAACTTTGAAGTGTCGTTGCAGAAGGTCGAGAGACGCGTGCACTGAAAAACGCTTGACAATTTGTATAAATTAAGCATAAAGTGATGTCCGCCTGATTAAGCTCAGAGACGAATGTGCATCTTCAATGAGAACGCCTCTCGGCTCTCCGTCCCTCTCCGGCCACAGCTTCATAACATCTGGTTCAGGAGCACCGCCAACAGCGTCCTAACCCCGAGATCATTGCGATCCAACATTCCCATCAAAAAATCCTCTAAAACCACTCTTAATGCTTCGGTTATCTAGCACTGTGTGTCCCCAGGTGGGTGCTTCGGTGATACACCTGTCAGCCAGTGAAGTGACTTGCATCAGATCACTATCTCTGGCGATGATGATCTCTATCTCCCATGGGCGATCGCTATCTCCCGGGCTGATCATTATCTCCAGGGAGGATCAGATGCGGAGTCAAATGGTTAAACTGCAAGAGCTGCAAGAACTGACAGATTTAGGTTACCATTATGACTATGAGCGACGGGACTCGGCTGTGGAGGTGGACCAGCCCATCCAACCTGATGACATGCGAATGGTTCAGGGTGGTAGATGGGCTGACGTGGCTGTGTCTCACTCCTTGGTGGCTGACGTGGCTGTGTCTCGCTATACCATGGATGACGTAGCTGTGTCTCGCTCTACCGTGGATGACGTGGCTGTGTTTCGCTCCACGGTGGCTGACGTAGCTGTCTCGCTGACGGAGTTGTGTTTCGGTGGCTGACGTTTATTTCTTTTCAAGTGAGTGGTCAGAGGAGGAGAGGAAGATGTTGGATGGTGAACGTAATGTGGAAAAACTGAATGCAGCTTTAGAGCGTAAAGGTTACGGTTTAGGTAATTACGAATATGTCATTGGTTTGATGGGTATTTTTTGTGCCTTATTCCTGTACCACGGCGTACTGGGCGTGTTTGTAAGTAATGATGTTGTGTGTTGGTTGAGAGAGGAAGGAAGCAAAGCTAGGCTAGGAGTTGTTCTCTGTGTACGTCGATGGATGACTGGAGCTTCTCTCACGGCTCTGAGATTCTGTAGCAACCAAGTGACGACTGTTCCATATTTGTGCTGATGTCGAGATCTTGGATATGTCTGTAGTTTGTGTCCTCTTTTGTCTTCTACTTCTGCCACAGTTTTTGTGCTACTCTTATAGACATATGCCATTTTCTTGTAGATGTTTGTCTCAATTGTTTTCAGAATATGGGTATTTTTCATCGGGAACGAATCGAACTGTCTCATTTTGTACCCTGAGCAGCATCGGCAGACGTGATCTGGAGACCAGATGAGTGGATGACGGAGAGTAGTTCAATACGGGAAGGATTTATATCCATTATCAAATGTATGTTCTTTGCGTCTAGGAGGCACTCGACCCTAAACAAGCTTGTCAGGATTGCTTTAGCTTGTTCACCTCTTTTTATCATATGGTCTGCTCGTAATCCCCACAATGTTTCTGTATAGCTTAGTATTTAACAGCTCTTCTGGTGCTGTATCCGATTTCCCTCTATTACTATGTTGCCAGGTCTCACTCTCCATGCTGCCACAACTGCAGATCTGTTGATATTTATTTTCATTCTCTAGTCTTTTTCATAAATGTTTGACCCTGGTCCCTTTAACTGTATAACGATGGCACGTCCAGGAATTGCTATTGGAGACTATTATACAGTAGCGTCGCCTGCATAAAGCATGTAGATGCTCACGTTCCCTAATGGAGAGGGAGTATCTGCTGTGAAAGTTATTTATACCGTTGTTGACAGGACACTATGCTGTGAGACTCCGCTTAGTGATGGAAATTTTGGTGACGTTGCTGAGTTTATGACTGTGAGCTGTGTCTCTCTCCACGGCAGCTGACGTGGCTGTTTCGCTCCACTGTGGCTGACATGGTTGTGTCTCGTTCTTCGATGTATGACGTGGTTGGCTCGATTCCAGTGGATGACGTGGTTGTCTCGCTCCACGGTGGATGAATCAGCAGCCGATGGTTTTATCTCGCATGGATTTTCTTCCCTAATGTCTATGTTTTGCTCTGTTTCTACCTGTATTGTATCTTGAATTTTTTTCAATAGCAATCTGTGGATGGAACACGAGTAAATTATCATTAGCATCTTTCTTCTACTTACTTTATGAGATCAGATCAATGTGTCCTATATTCATGTACAAGCAACGCTAGAACGTATCCTGGAATCTGCTGTGAAGCGGGAAGCAAGACGAACCAAAACACCGACATATTTCAGATTTGGGAAGAATGTCCCACCGCCGTAGCGTAACACTTTTTATCGTGGCTCGTGAGGCAGTGGGCTCCCTACACCTCTCTCGTCGTTTTTCTTTTATTTCTTGTTTTATTGCAAACATTCGTCTCGGGTTGCGTTTTATGGATTTCTGGGGCGCCCAGAATGACTCAATCCTCGCTTCTCTCGACGTTTATACTGCTTGGCAGCGCAAGGTCTGTCTCGTGAAAGTGTGATCCGGGAGTACACCACTAAACCTAATCCTTTAAAGACGATTCTCTTTTGTTTCACACTTCGTAATCTTTCTGTCCTCATGGCTAATCCATTATGGCTCATTTCTTGTGAATTCTTCTCTAAGTAGCAAGAAAACAAGAGATTCTTACTTTTGTTACATTGTGCTTTATTCAAACCTCCACAGCACCTGCTGCTGTGATGTACAACCTCTCTCTCTCTCTCTCTCTCTCTCTCTCTCTCTCTCTCTCTCTCTCTCTCTC
>JAYMFT010000038.1:784115-798041 GCA_038088735.1 Panulirus argus | reverse complement strand
TATAATTTCCTCACAAGCTGTTGATGGATGGTTGCTAAAGTTGTCCGGTTCTCTGTGAAAAGGATTCATGGTTCTTTATTCACAGCACAAGGCACAAGTCCGTCACGAGGCGGTGTACAGGTATACCACCTGGACACGTGTGTGGGCGTCAGTGATGTCAGCCCAGGCCAAGGCCTCCTGGCCCAGGCTGTTGTAAGATAACCGAATCGTAGTTTTAACGAAGAATCAAGTCTGAGAGACAGATTTAACTCTAAAAATCTGAATATGTGCGACGATGAAAATGGACATACAAAACTCTTACCAAGCTTATGATGTCCTTAATAACAAAGGAAAGATTTTAATTGTGATAATGACACGTGCTGTTCACAGAGACGGTAGACGTAACGTACGAAGTACTTCAGTTTTACCTGAAGCCAACAAGTTCTTTAACAGCTGTTGCTCCTGATGCTTACTTCCTGTGTTATTTGCTTCTCTTCTTTAAGGTAGTGAGCATTATCACGTAACTAGCTACATCAGGGGTGAGAGAGAGAGAGAGAGAGAGAGAGAGAGAGAGAGAGAGAAATATGATACCAGAGTTGTTGTAGTTGTTCTGCAGAGGGTTCTGATAAGCGACATCCCTGCATCAAAACTTGTTTTCATTATAGATATGTGAACACTGTATGTCCTCCGCCGTGCGGAAGCAACCAGGGAGTACGATTGTTTACGTATCTTTTCTCATAATCACCTGGACCTCCATTCCGATCCAGGAGGGCGGGCTACTGGTCTCATACGGACAGCGATAGATGTGTAAGTCTTCCCGCTCCGTCTGTATGTGTGGGCAGCGCCTGCCTCTCACAGCGTGTGGGGTGGTAACATTCATCACGCCTCTATAAAGGCACAGCGATCTCGTGCTTTGTGGCGAAAATATTCTCTTTATTTGATACATGGTTGAAGCTCTCACCGGGCGGTGAGGTAGAAGGACTCTTATTCACCCTCTCC
Source organism: Panulirus argus (assembly GCA_038088735.1). Classification (NCBI taxonomy): domain Eukaryota; kingdom Metazoa; phylum Arthropoda; class Malacostraca; order Decapoda; family Palinuridae; genus Panulirus; species Panulirus argus. Next base: position 797,063 of record JAYMFT010000038.1, on the reverse strand, counting down.
CCATACAGATCATCTTCATTGTGAAGCTTGGAGCAATTCTTCATCCATTAGGAAAAAAAAAATGCTTTATTTCATTTCTTTTCTGATCAAATGGGATATTAGTAAAAGTGGAGATAAAAGGTAAACAAGATAGATGTAGTCTATACGTAGACAGTCAGATAGAGGCACTTTGATCGATAAGTAAACATAAGTACAGATATATAAGTAATTACGATGAATGATAATAGATTAAAGGGCTGATACGTAGGCTGTTTCATATATAGATGTTTACAAAGACAGATTGATAGACGAATGCACAATGAACAGAAATGTAAACATTCAGACAGTTATATAGATTCAAGTATAAACAGAAATGTCTGGCAAACAAATAAGCAGGTGGACAGATGAGTCAATTCAAGGAATTTCGACAAACAGAGAGGCAAATAGACTAATACCCGTAGATACCTGAAAAGATAAACAGCCTGCTGACTAGATTTAACTTAAGGTCTATAGACAGATGATAAGTAAATCCAAACAGAAAGAGCACATAGTGACATACAGGGATATATAAAACTTTGAAAACAAATAGATAGACAGATTGATGTATGGAAAGATATATGAACAGACAGAACAGCAAGTCTCTGTTGCAGACTTCCTCGTCTCTTTTCAGCGAAAAGTATTAGGAATTTTGCATTGAACATATTTTCTTATGATATATATATATATATATATATATATATATATATATATATATATATATATATAAGCTCTTCTGATACAGCTTGGGCCCACAGATTGGTCTACTCGGGTGAGAAGTGGTGACATGTGTAGTAAGAACGGGTGTTTAGCGAGGGAGGATGTGTGGTGAGGGGATTGGAAGGAGAATGCGGGTGTTCGGTGAGGAAGGGTATGTGTGAGGAGGTTGGGAGGTGAGGTTTGGTGTTTGGTGGGGTAAGGTTTGTGATGAGGAGGGTTGAAGGTGAAGGTATGTCTCTGGTGAAGGAGTGTATATGGTGAGGAGAGGGAGTGGGTTGGAAGATGAGGGCAGGCGTGTAATGAGGGCTGGAGTGTGGTGAGGGCGGTTCTGTGGTGAGGGTAGTGTGAAGGAGGATGAGGAAGATTGTGTGGTGAGGTTGAGTGTGTGGTGAGGGTGGGTTGGGGAAGGGTCAGGGAGAGTATGTAGTGCGGGTGGGGTGGGAGAGGGTTGGGGAGAGTGTGTGGTGAGGGTGGGGTGGGGGATGGCATATGTAACCACGGCCCACACAGCTTTAAAGGCAGTCAGCGTTTCCTGGAAAGTAAATCGACCTACATTGTGTCTACTTCTTGGACATACACGTTTAACACACCAATGCTATTGATGGAAATTTTCTGTATCTTTTTTATTTTATAACCTATAGGTTGTATTGCTGATTATGTCACAGGTGGATGACCGGTAGCTGTTCTCATCTTCCAGAGTAAGCCTATGACATCGGTAATAATATCATAACGGAGACATTGGCTATTTTTTCCTCCATATCAGACTGGCCAGCTGGTTCTTTTTAGAAGATATCCCCATTATCTATCTCAGTTACTTATCAGATACTTTTTGTTGCCCCTCGTATCCGAATGTCCTTAAAAAAATCTAGCTAATGTTAAATCAGAAGAGAAATGTTTGCCCTAATGAGATCTGTAATAATTGTGTTGGTGTTTTATATAGCTGGCAACCAATTAGAGGAGACCAGGTAAATAATACCAAAATTTTGTAGACCATTGTTCCTGATGACCCAGTAACTGAGAGTGGTGAGGAATAAAAGATCGAAAATTTTTCATATTCGTTTTTGTAAGTTCTGTCAAACGAAAAGAACTTTCTTAACTGGCTGGACCAATGAGAACTGCCTCCTCCTCCTCCTCCCTGATGTCTGCAGGGAACGAAAATATATCCACAATACTCGTGTCAGCTCATTGTGAGTTCTGGTCTCTGTGCTAGAAATGACAAATCACTTAGACATTGAACAAAAGTCCGAAGGTGTACACTTCACAATCTAGTTTCTTTCAGTGTCAAAGTGTATTTAGTGAGATTAATTCCATTGAGAACATCTGTACTGATACTCAATATGGCTTTCACATTTATAACACAGATGCCCACAAGAATCGCGTACACGTTGTTATAAGCATAAGAGTATTGCCTTTCAGGACAGTGTTACCTGCAGAATGCTGATCTGCGAGTGCATTACGTAAGGCTGGAGGTGTGGGCCGTGAGTCAGTCCACGGGACATGCGCAGTAGTGGTAAAACTACCGTCTCCTCCGGGACCATTTGGCCTGTTACCCCATGACTGTCCAGACTGTTGACTGTGTTTTGTCGTCGCTGCGGGAGGAGAGAACGGTTAAACGAGAACGTTTTTTGTTACCACCTTAGAATGTTTTTTTTTTTTTCATTTACTAAGGCGTTCAGTCAACGTTATTCCCGTGCACTTTGACCTATCATAATGCAACTGATGTTCATTTTTTTTAAGCCACTTGCTTATAGCTACCATCAGAACCACTCTTTCCATTAAGAGCTCATAATCTGGATTCAGGTCTGAATTTTTGGATGTAGTTAATAAATCCTTCTGGACCAGCACTTTCCTATGGTCCTTCACTTATCGTTCCGCCTTCCCCTGACCTCCAGTTATATCCAGGGGTCACAGGTCCTCCCAGTGGTAATACCAGATTTACAACACATCTCTATACATTCAACATTTATTTCTACAGATATATTCAAGGGATTTTTTCATTCTAAATCATAATGAAGCGCTTCTTTCTGCTGATTATTGTTAATACTAGATACAGATGTATTTCCTTCTTTATCATATTATTAGAAAAAAGAATTGTCGCTCTCAGCTTTCCAAACATCAACATTAGGCATGTTATACCCCAAAACATATCTTCCCTTCAAGTTCTTCGACGAAATTAGGCGACACAAACCACCATTCAATAAAGTAGTGGTGGATACTGAACCCCCATTATATAATACCTTTAGTAGTCTTTCGACCTTGATGAATAATTTGTCTCAGTCTCCATCTACAAAGCATGATTAGCATCTTTAAGAATGGCTCTATGCAAAGAGAACACACACACACACACACACACACACACAAACATACGAATCTTCTACTATCTATGACGTTGCTCCAACCATCACCGTCAGTTACTGCCACTTAGCCTCCAAACAGTTACAATTACTTAAATCTCCAGATCAGTACCCGCCCGGTAGACTTTGAAATCTACTTTGATAAATAATTTTCCAAAGAACCTTATTTCCTTCATTTTACTAATTCTAGAAATCTACTTTCCTGAAGAATTCCAGCTTCCTGGTCCCCTTTAAGACCTCCAGTAAACCAATCTCTTCACATTCTTCCAATAAACCCACTTCCCTTCCAAGAAGTGGACAGTATCCAAACCCTTCCAAGAGTTCCAGTACATCTAAGACCTTTCCAGGGCCATCAGATATATGTACTAATTTCTCTCCAAGACCTCCAATATACCCAGTTACTCCCGCAACGCCCAGGGAATCCACAGCCCGAAGACCTCCACTGAACCCAGTCCCCTTCCAAGTCCCTCAGTATATCCAGTTTCCTCCAAGACTTCTACTGCTCATAGACTCTTCTAAGACCTCCAATGAACCCATTCTCCACAATACCTCTGACATACCCAGTCCCCTCCAAGGCTTCCAACAGACCCAATCCCCTCCAAAAGTAAAAAAAAAAAAAACCCTAGCCATCGTTTTCAGGGGAACCACTTCCGTCGCCATGGCACCTTCCCCATGCGGCCCGCAGATCTCACACTCCGATAGGATTAAATACCCTATAATTTGGGTTGCTGTGCTGGCTCACGAGTGCCCAACATTCACACATGAACCCGTGTTATCCATGTTATCAAGGGAATCTTGAGAGCGTTCGTGGGAGGGAGAACATGACGTGTTGACATTGGTGTTGTACTCTAATCTTGGCTTGACGAAGTTTGGCGTCGCATCTGGCAGCAAATCTGGTCGATAAAAGAATCATAGGAATATTCTTGATTTACCAAATTGATTCTGAATGTGTAAATGAGAGTGCTATTAAGAAATGATGTTGTAGACGAATACGTTGACCAAGAATGTGGCATTCATAAATACCGTTCAGGAGGAACGTATAACGCCATGTTTTTCCTAGTCTTTACCTCAGGCCAGAACCCCAACGCGTATAAGACGAAGTTTACCCTTGAACTTTCCTGTTTCCTCTCCGTCTAAGAACACAAAATCCATTTCGGGGAAAAGAAAAAGAAAAAAAGATAAGGAAATAGTATGGGGCTCCCGAAAGTGAGCGTTCCCCGTTGGGTCTCTAATGCCTTCCCTCAAGTAGAACCATCAAAGCAGCGCTGTCCTTGTTCGGATCCCTGCATTCTCTGCACCCACCATTTTATTGTTTAATGCATTTTTTGATACATATTCAGAGCTCCTGTGAAAGCCAAATTGATATTACTTTCATTTGGAATCACTCACGATTATCAGCCTCATGCACCATCAACAGCGGCATAAAGATTTGTGAATATGTTGGAAAAGCATGCGCCTATGAAATAAAATCGAGTAGCTAAGCGTGGGATTCGGAGGCGGACGACCAATATCGACATGTCCATTTAACTCTGCTCAACTACTGCACTGGGAGACATAACCCCGAGTCATTAAGGTCCATTCTGTCGTCCATTGCAGCGGCTCGGTGGACCTTACGAGCCGTCACAAAGTTAATGTTACTCTGACAAACAGTTTGGTTGTGTGAATGCTCTCGTTTCCCGGCAACCGTATCTGATGGAACCCATAATAGATTGCAGATATGACGTCAACAGGCCCCGCCCACTAGGGATATCTCTCCACCAATCAGATGGCTAGATAGCACCAGATAGCAACCAATCCGATGGCAGATAGCGGCAGATAGCGACCAATCAGATGGCGAGATAGAGTCTGATAGGAGGAGATAAGAGACTGGAATATAAAGTCGGGAATTAGGCCGACGGGAAATATTCATGTTACAAAGAATTTTGCCATTTAGGAATATTAAGGAAAATTGGACACTTTAATGCTAATGAGACAAACATCAAAGAGAATTTCCGCGGAGTTCCAGAGTTAGAAAACCTTTTTTATTATTCCAAGGTAAGTAGGAGGACTGTTCGTAGTATTTCTTCCTCGTAAATCTCATGTAAAATTTTGATACCCTTAGCCAGAGGGGACAGTTCTGTATTCTCTACATAGAAAGATATTCTCATCTTTTACGTACAAGACAAGCTCTGTGCTGTGTATAAAAACCACATCTTGTACCATGTAGAAAGCGGCTCCTGGCAACCCCGGCCGCTCCGCCAACCGGTTGGTCCCCTCGGGAGTGAGGGAGGCGGCCGTGGTACCAACCTCGCCTGGAAAAAAAACAGACCCTGACGTCCATCGATCAATACTCCCAGCTATGTCCGATGACAACTCTTTTGGAACACTGTTTCCCATGTTGACCTAACAGTTTTGTAATATATACGTTATGTGGGGCAGTAATGACGTGATATGATATTCAGCATTGTATTCCGGCCGACAGGAAGGGAAAGAGCTCCGACTTTGGCATCAGTGTGAGTTTAGTCCACAACTGGAATGTCCAATTTTTCTTTATCTTTTTCTCTCTGTCTTTTACCTGCTTGTTTTGCTTCCCTTTTAAGTTCTCTTCCTCTGCTTGCTTACATTTACATCAACTTGCGGTAGAGGATGACCAGCCACAGGTAGCGAGAGGAGTTGCCAGACACAATGATACTTTAAGATCCGAGAGGCGAATTTCTTGACCTAAAAATTAGCAAGCTCTCACGGCGTCTTGTCCGGCTTTCTTCTGATCATGACTCGCTTGCAGTTCCCACACTAAGGCCAGACGAGACTGCCAACACAGAAAAAAAGGCTTCAGATGATAATAGTAAAGTAGGACCTCCTTTTCCACACCAAGGTCCCCATATCCCCGTATCCGACCCTGGGAGACGGTTGGTGCTCGGGAAGCAAGTGTGGCCGGCCGTGAAGCGTCATCACCCGCGGTAAACTCAAACAGAAAACCTATTTTGCTATTTTTTTGGTGGCGTGATCGGCACACGCACTATCTTTGTCGCCAGTAAAGTCTCTGGACGGGGGTTCGAAACCCTAGCGAGATAGATCTCTCGATGGGAAAATATTAGTTCCCTTACCGCTATTGTTCTCGAGTGAGGAAAATATTACAGATTCCAAACATTGATTACGAGATCTTTTTTCTTCTTCCTCCACACACCCTTCTGTTTGGGAGTAAACACAGGCGAAATCAGGTAGAGAAAACGTGTGGATAGCCCGCCGGAACCAGAACTCGGCCAGCGACTTTATGTCACACCTATCGATTGCAATTCACCTTGTCGCTGGTGCTTACTGCTGAGCCGTTTGTTGTCGACGTGGTTATCATAAGACATTACAGTCTAGATTTTAGAACGAAGGTACATTCCCTGGGAACTAAATACGAAAGCGCCTGATAGTGAAGGAAAAATTAAGAGGAAAATGGGCTTCTCTGCAAATTTACTCTCCTGTTTTGGTGAGAAGCCATGACTTTTGTTATCAGCTGAATAATTAGTTCTGGGCAGAAAACGTGCAATTCTTTACCTAAGATCAATGAGAATGATTCTGTTCTTATCAAGTAATCATAACTTATGTCTGTAACATAACCTGCTACTGTGTGTGATGGAAAGCATATTCTGTGCCTGATGAGATATTCGTCTAAATCACAGAAACAATTCTTTTAGAGGGAAAAATATCGCACCTCTTGTTTTTTCACGTTCTCTTGAGCGAGACCATTATTTCCAGCGAGATGTACTCTTGCTTGTCCATATCGCCACGATATCGAGTAATATGCAATGAACCACAAGTCAGACAACCGATTATTGTTCAGTTGGTGGTGACGGGTGTCCTGGGGTTGTCCTTGCGACCCCAGCACTCAGGACGTCTCTTTACTAACAACAGAACTATAGTCAACTTGAGGAGGCAGTTTACTGACGGTAACTGTACTGTTGAACCTAAACCTGTTTAATCTAACTCGACTAATTTTACACAATTGATTTTCAAGTATCGGGAACAATTTCAATCCGCTCTTCCTCCCTCAGTAGGTAACTAAGATCGGATATTCAATCCTCTACATGAAAGCCATAACCTCTATAGCCCTCTACTCTCAGGATGCTTCAGGGATCCACTCAGCTCCCCTCTCCCTCCACACTCTAAACACTCCAAGTTGAGGGCTTGTTTGAGGGTTGACTCAAGTGCTCTCAGCACCCGCAAGATGAGCAGATAACACTGATTGAAGGGTCGAGCTGGGCGTTGTGGGTGGCAGGGTGTTGTTGGCAGGGTGGAGGGTGGTAGGCTGCTGAGTGGCAGTTTGGTAGTTAGTTGGATGCTGGGTGGTTGTATGGTAGGTGGTTCGGTGCTGGATAGCAGGGTGCTAGATGGCTGGGAGGTAGGATGAAGGAGGAAGAGGGATGTGTATGTGTGGTGGGGCGCTGAATGGTGGTTGGTAGGGCGTTGGGTGGCAAGGTGGTCGGTGGCAGGGTGGCGGTTGAGAGTCTGGTAGGTAGCAAGGTTAGATGTGGGTGACAGATGTGATGAAATGGAGCGGTAGAAGATGACAGAGGAAGAGAAGGTGTTGAGTTGCTCAAGACTCGGCTACTGAGTGTGGCAAGAAGGGTGAGTAACGAGGGAGAATGGTGAGTGAGGGATAGGCAGTGAGTAACCGATGGACGGTGGATGAGGGATGGATAATAGGTGAGGGATGGTTAGTGGATTAGGAGTGGATTGGGGAAGAGGTATGGATAGTGTGTAAGGGATGGATGATGGGTGAGTGAAGGATGGCAGAAGAGAGAGGTGTGGTGGGTTAAGGATAGGTAACGAGTGAGGGATCAGTGGTGAGTGAAGAGCGGTTGAAGGATGGATGGTGCATGCAGAAATGGATAGTGGGTGAGGGACGGATGATGAGTGAGGGATGGATTATGGGTGAGAGGGAAGTTCGTGGGTGAAGAATTTGATGTTGGTTGAGGGATGGATGGTGGATGAGGAATGGATGGATGGTGGATGAGAGATAGATGTTAGGTGAAGGGATGAATGGTAGATAAGGGAGGGATGATGATTTAGGGATGCATGGTTGCTGAAGGAGGAATGGATGATGGATGAAAGGACGATGGAAGTGAGGCATCTGTGTGTGTGTGTGTGTGTGTGTGTGTGTCTGTCTGTCTGTCTGTGAACATGCTCGTGTCTGTCAGTCTGTATCTATAAAGCAAGTCTTCACATTACCATCTCACACCCCCGGCCGTATAAAGGCAGGTAACCCCCTTGACGGCCCACCGCCCGCGTCGTGACTCCTGCCACAGTCCCACCTCCTTTCCTACCACCGGGGCCCTACGAGGGTCCGGCGACGGGACCTCCCGCCACACAAGGAGTGTCTGGCCCCATAAGGCTCCGGAGGTTCCCTGTAGAGGTCAACTACTGGGGCGCCCTCAGGTTGCCGGTTTTGAGTCACCCAGCGCTCAGGTCCCGTGGTGTTGCTGGCAGCAAGTTGTGAGTGTGTCAACCTGGGGGTTGACCAGGCCAGTCCTGAGGTGGCTTTTGTGAGTGACACTACCTAGAGGTCGACCAGGCCAGTTCTAGGGTGAGGGCCATGAGTTGTGAGTATGTCTACCTGGGAGTCGACCGGCCACTCCCGGGGAACGGGGAGGTACGGGTTGTTAGTGTGTGGGTACTTGGGGATCGACCCAGCCCGGGTGAAGAGGTTACCTGGTCCCGTGGTAAGGTAACAGGAGGACAGCGCAAGATTTGTATACTGTCGATGGAATAGTTCTATAGAAGCATTACACACACACACACACACACACCTCACCCACCTATTTTCACAGCCAAACAAACATAGAGACATACACACATATTCACATTATTTTTTGTGTATACATATTTGCTTACAATGTAAACAATACACTATCATCCAACTGTGCCCCCCTCCCCCCACCCGCTTTCATCTGAGTGGCTGATAAAGTATCCAACAAGATTATGGTCTAAAAAGAGAGTGAGTGTGAGTGACCAAAGATGCCATAACCCATTCATCTGTGGACAACCCTGGCCGAGAAAGTTTGGGTTAATACATGAGGACACATTAGATAATATTCGTTTGGCGCTAAAGTTAGCGAAGGGAGGCGCTGGTGCTGTCTGTGGGCTGACCCCAGCAGCACTTAGAGATCCCTGATCTTCTGGCGGTAGAACTTGCCACAAAATGAAACAAGATCCTGGGACATGATATCGCCTTGTTGAAGACGGCGTGATAGATCCGGCTTCCTTACCTTAGGCTTGTCCATTCATCTATCTTGGCCGAGATGTACACACTGATAACACACTTAGGAACACACAACTCGACTCCTCTATGGCGAACTTGGTTTATTTTGGGGTTAACTTTGAAACCACCTTTCCCTCTACCAGAGGAGTAATTGATTAGGATAGTAAGTGGTCTCTTCATGTAGCTAAAAGCTTCTATCGCGTGTGGCGTCAGAGATAGATGGCTCCCTGATGTGCCAATCCAGCGCTATATGGTATATGAGGAAGGAGAAGGGCATTGTGGTGCTGGCTGTGGAGTGAGTGTTGATCCTTGTTGATGTGGGAGAGACTACCACCACTACTGCAACGTCAACATGAAGAAGAAAGGGAGTGAAAAGGCTTGGGAAGACGAGGAGAGGGGTGGGGGTGAGTCAGGGAGATATGATTATGGAAAGATAGAAAAAGGAATACTGGGGGATAGATGGACTGTGATGGATCAACTTCACCACCACTTCAGAGGTTCATCTGCTCCAAGCATAAGGACCTCCACGCCCCCAGCCCGGGTCCTCCTCAGGATTACTCTGATAGTAAGATCAACCTTCAGCAAATCATGGTAATCATTTATGCCAGTCAAACCCTTCGCCGTCTATCCCTCAGTCAATGGTCTTTCGACCTCATCATCCTATGATCAGCCGCACCGTTACATCCACAAGGTTTATATCGATAGCATTTTGTCCCAAAAGGTCTAGTTTGGGAAACAAAGATCATGTTGCTAATTTTAAAGGGTGATAGTTCGTTCCCTGTTCTCGCCGAATCATAAATCACTTTATTCCATTCTCTTCTTTAACTAGTTATATGATCCCACATTCTCCCTCCGGGGATCGGGACCAGGCTTCCCTTCTCCACCACACGAATAAGTTGGGTTTCAGATGGATTTTCTTATAAGCTGCTCTAGTTTTGTTTATGTCACCGCAAATTATCTGAGCGTAAATCTTCCACACTGGAGGAATAAATATGACGCAATGGAACACCATCCGGTAAAGCAAATGTTGTATACACTTATGGCCTTCAGTGTTGATGGACACATTGTTCTGACATCACTCAAGTTTCATTGTTTATAGATCCAGTTGAAGGCGTATGGTAATGAGCCTCTCTTTTTTATAGACGAATCTCGTGCTAACTTGGCTTCCATGCCATTATTTCTAACTTTATGTGGCTCAAAATTATCGCCAACTTCGTTCATACGTCACCTGTTCTGAATTATGTGCCAGAAATTATTGTTATGTGTGACTGAGATAGTAATTGGTGTCTTGAGTCCCTCGGTCGCCCTGAGACTGATGAGATGATTACTTTCACTGTGGCTCTCGGAGATGCTTCTTTAATTGAAGGTATTACCCAGGGTGCTAAGGAGAGAGAGAGAGAGAGAGAGAGAGAGAGGACCCGAAGTAAATGAGCTCATAACGGTGTACTTGGCACGAGAGACAGACAGACAGACGGACTGACAGACATGTGGAAACCAAAGCAGGATAGAACGAGGCAACGGTAATTCGATGAAAAGCGAGAGAAAACAAAAGAAGAGGAGAATGTGAATGCGAGACAAAGATCATACATAACGTACACGGATAACATAAGGCAAACGGAAGACTGAGACAACGAAACAAAATTCTCTTCAAGCAATACTGTCCATTCTGCTTGTAATAACCAAAGTTCTTTGCACCAGTAAGAGACGTCAAGAACAAGTCGTAGTTCTCTCACGTAAAATATTTACTGAGGTTTACCATTAGCCTCGGTAAACTGTGATCGTGAGTGTTAAACAGTGGAAGTTATGGAACAAAAGTTTTTCATGATGTTTCGCTTTCAATGATATTCCTCTCACCTGGATTACTGACGAGATAACAACATAATAAAGATAACACGGTGATATCTTGGGAAGATGAATGACCGTTTCGTCGAGTGGGAAACAGTCGAGTTAAATTGTAATCTAAAAGATTCATTGGCACATTACTCGAAACGAAGCTTTGTGATCGTGGTCGAGTTTGGAGAGGCTCAGTTTAAAGGGTCCAGAAAGAGGTTCAGAAGTGCCCTTGGTCGTGGGATTTAAACCCATAGTGATAAAAGAGAGCGTAACCGCTGCCGGTGAGTACCTGATTACTGTTGTACCTCTTCTGTTATGGAGTAATGTCTTTGTAGATTGGTCGTAACGATTTCATCCTTTGATAAAATTCGATAATGGTAAAGCACGTGCACACCCGCACAACATCCACATTAGCGTATTTTAAGAATGTGTATCATATGTGTTTCATATCTACTCATAACTGCTTCCGGAGAGTTGAAGATTCAAAGCCATTATTGAAAACTTTGAAGCTGGAAAAACAGTATTACCCACTAAGGTCCTCAGCGCTTGTTCACTGGCCAAATTCAAACAGTTCCTTGCTCTCAAAAGGGCTTTAGAATCGTATCAAACTTGCATCAATAGCTTTATCAAAAGGCGAAACAAAATCATATCAGAAACGAATCAACATCGTATCATAAAGTGCTCGAGCATTATCCGCTTCGAGATCCCCCATGGTTTGTTTTCCCTCCTGTTGAAATACTTATTGTTTGGTACTTTTGACTGGCTGAGTGGTCTATGAAACCGGTGGCGGCGGGTGGCTGGACAGGGTGGGTGGGTCGTTAGGCGGCTGGGCTAACGACTAACAGCTGCTCCTGTGTTGTTACTCACTGTGTTGAGTTTTGTGTTGGTTGGGGAAAGGTGGGTGGCGGCGGGTCAGAGGGCCGCGTGGTGAGGGCTCTCCTGGACCCTTGGTCTGGGTTTTTTTCGTATTGTGTCCAATCCGTAAGAACGTTTCACACAACTGACCGCCTCAATAGAAAACATCACTAATCCGTTACATGAATTCATGTATGAAACGACGTAAACCAATAAAAGAAATTAAAAGTCCTTCATATATCAGGTTATTTTTATTCATTGAAATTTTCTAAAGAAATTTCGTTCTAAAACTGAGACAGTCAGATTTAACCTCATTTTCTTACACTAGAGTCCCCTCAACAAGCGCCTCCTTCAACAAGCATCTCCTTCCACCAGCGCCTCCCTCCATTAGCGCCTCCCGGGCGGGAACTTCTGGCCAGTTGTAGTGGATGGTTATCGCGTATGGGAATGGTATCCGGGCGATAGTATCTTCGACCTTTGGAAGATTGCATTGTTGTCTTATCTAAGTTTTCCAGGGTCTCCACTGGAAGCTGACCCTCAGCGGCGCCCAGGAACGAAATTGAGTGTGTTTGAGTGTGTCAGAGTCAGTGAGGGAGGACATGAAGTGCAGGAGAAACGAGTCTTGGTTCGGGTCCCAGAGGGGTACAACTACACGCTCTATTTACGCTGTATGAGTGGAGTTCTTCGTGTCTCTCTGACTGTCAACCTTTTTCTTATTAATTTTTTGATAAACGAAAGTGAAAGTGGTTACTTCTATTGTTCGTGTTACTTGTTATTGTCGGCACATCTGATACCATCTCTATCTTTTTACATGACGGAATGTAACAGTGTGATATGTTGGATATATGTGTACATATATATATGTTGTGATATATATATATATATATATATATATATATATATATATATATATATATATATACAGATAAAAATCACACTAGT
>JAYMFT010000038.1:729903-741631 GCA_038088735.1 Panulirus argus | reverse complement strand
GCTTCATATGCCCTAGTTCAATCCACTGACAGCACGTCGACCCCAGTATACCGCATCGTTCCAATTCACCTTATCCCGTGCGCGTCTTTCATCCTCCTGCATGTTCAGCCCCGATCACCAAAAGCCTTTTTCACTCCATCCTTCAACTTAGATTCCCCCTTCTCCTTGCCTCTTCCATTTCTGACAAGTATTCCCTCCCATCTTTTCGTCAGGCTTCCCCTTGCATCGTCTCTTCAGGCTTCCCCTTCCATCGTCTCGTCAGGCTTCCCCTTCCATCGTCTCGTCAGGCTTCCTCTTCCATCGTCTCGTCAGGCATCCCCTCCCATCGCCTCGTCAGGCTTACCCTCCTACCGTCTCGTCAGGCTTCCCCTCCCATCGCCTCGTCAGGCTTCCCCTTCCATCGTCCCGTCAGGCTTACCCTCCTACCGTCTCGTCAGGCTTACCCTCCCATCGTCTCGTCAGGCTTACCTTCCCAACGTCTCGTCAGGTTTCCCATTCCATCGTCTTGTCAGGCTTCACGTCACATCGTTTCGTCAGATTGCTTCACATTGCTCATTTTCCAGTGCCTTACTTGGCAGTGTTCCAACTTCAACGATGTTTCGTCTATCTCACTATCTCATATTTTCTCTTGTCATATTTTCTTGTTTCTCTGTTTCTAACTTGTCCATATGTGTTGGCTCCATTCTTTCACTCCAAACTATTTGCATATTCTCTCGTTTTCCAAGTAGTTTCTTGCGTGATATCCTATTGTTTAATCACAGCAACCTCAGATACACGTGAAGTATATGTGTAATGTGGCCTCTTTCTACCACCAACTTATATAGCCTTGAGCCTGTCGTTGGTGAAGAACAAAGAGCAGCATGGCTAAGGACTCTGTCAGTCGGGAGTCTCCCGTTGTTGGCCAGGTGATAGCGAATATCCCAAGGGGTTCCTGAGTGGTACCGAGAGAAGGTTAGTGGGTAATTACGATGACTGAAGACTTCACTCACTCTCAGGAGGTGAAGATGATTGATGCTGTGGCGATGATGGAGATGCTGGAGGTAACGTCGTGAGTGTGCCGCCCGAGGCCGTCACTAACTGTTTACACACTAAATAGATGGAACGACATGTCTTGGGATAACTCTATACAGTCACGATTCATGTCTCCGAAACCTGGCACCCCCGGCCGGTATACCCTTCGACGGTAACCTTCTTATACATCAACATAAGACTTTTGAAAGATTTACTTTTCTCTGCAAAAGAAGACATTAACCCACTTAAGTCAATTCATTCATGCGTTTCACTTCCGCGCAACGAGGAAGACTCTAGCGAAGACTAAGCCGAAGCCGTGAGATGTAAAACAAGGGCACGAACTCCCATTCTGTGATATGTTTTACGGCTTCAGACCCGCCATTAAACACCATCGTCCCGGCCTGGATAATATCCCCAGCGCCCGTAACTCGTCCACGTTCGCTTATTATATGCAATGAAGACAGAGCATCCGTCTATCAACACTCTCTACTTCAGTGCCGTGTCCGAATCCTTTGCGACGAGTTTAAATGCTTGTAATTGGGCGAGACAAGTGTTTAAGTGGATATAAAAGAGCGATTCTTGACGCGCACTTTTATATTCTAAAGTCCCTCGCGGTCTCTCCTAACCAACAAGAGACGCACGCAAGAGTTTCTGTCGTCTCTTGTTTCTTTTGTGTCGTTGCAAGCTCATTATGATCCCGCGTTATATTTTCCATTATCGTATTTAGTTAGCAAAATGCCCTCTTTGTTCGTCAGTGTGCTAATTGTCTGTGGCATGATTTTTCAGACTTTGTTTCGACTGGATGCTGTTCATTTTACAAAGTCTATTCATGAGAGAGAAAGCCGCCAACCAGCAATTCGAACGCAGCGCTCACTGACGTTGTTAACTCCACGTTATGTACTTGCTCACGCTTGATTCGAATTGATATGCAAAACACAATAAGCGTGATTAAGACATAAAGGAGAGACTCTGAATAGGAGCTCTACTCACGGCCCTTTCCTTATCAGCCCCAGAGTTCACACCGACAGCGCCGATTTTACCGATCGCGCCGATTTTGCTCACGGTTTACCAATGCACTTTCGCAGGACCTGGTTTTATGGGAGAAGAGATGGTGATGCATGACTGTTTTGATGGAGCGGGAAAGAGATAAAGATCGCTATCGCCTGGCCTACAGAGAATAGGGAGGGGAGAGGTCGTGTTACATTGAGAAACAAAGCAATTGTCAGGTCATTTAAGGTCAAAAGCCAATGAATTGAAGATATCTAAGAGAGATATCACAAATATTTTATATGCTGCTGACACCCAGCGTGAACTTTAGGAGGTTTCTAATTCATAGTAGATGTTTACCAGGGAAATTTGACTGTCATAGATTAGCAACATCATCTCGAAAACCGCTGATTCATTATTCAATAAATAAGGAAATGATAAGTTTTTGGAAGTCATCACGATACATTAGAGAAAAGGCCTGAAACTCTTTGTATATATAAAGCTTTAAGCAATTAAGCTGCTGAAAAATGAAATTCGAATTGTGGGAGACCAAAAGAGAACGAGAGGATTCTTAAGTTAGAATTTACACTAAAATTCCAGCATGGAAGCTGGTTATTTTTCTCCGTATTTGTGATGAGGCCATAAGAAGACTTGCCATTCCTACCATTTTTCCCTCTTGCCCGCCAGGGGACTTACTGCATTAGCCATCTGCATACGAACTTGTCAAGATCCTCACTGTCGTGTGCATTGTGCTAAGCTCTTCTGACCTACCTAGATCTGCTTACTGATTTATGTCCTCTTTATGTCCTGGTAGACTTTATGGCCTCTTTTTATTCTGGTAGACTCTATGTCCTCTTCATATTCTGGTAGACTTTACGTCCTTTTTGTGTTCTGGTAGACTTGATGCTCACTTTATGTCCTGATAGACATTATGTCCTCTTTATGTTCTGGTAGACTTTGTGTTTTCTTTATGTGCCGGTAGACTTAATATTCTCTTTATGTTTTGGTAGACTTTATGTTCTGGTAGACTCCCTTTGGGTTGTGAGACATAGGACAAAGAAAAGGCAGGCAGACCTCTGGGAAATATTTTGCCGAGAGGGTGTACTGTTGCATAATTATAACAGGCAACTTATACAATATCTCTAAAAGGTGAAAACCAAAAAGGTTTCCTGAAGAAAGTACTGTGAAATGTCTTCTGATACTGAATTTTCTTGGCTTTAAAAGTTAACTGAAATAAAGGAAATAGTTCATGAGAAGAAAGCTCTACGAAAAGAAGATTTTGCAGACTGAAGAAAGTGACAGTGTTGTTTGTGAAACAGACTTATAGAGGAAAAGAGAGAGAGAGAGTAAAGAATGAAATAGAATTATGAAAAATAGTGAATAAAAGAGAATGAATCTGAAGTGGTAAGACCTTGATGGATACAGAGGCTTTACGGGAGAGAGAACAATAGTGCGACGTAGCGGTCCCTGTGAGTTGGTAAGCCACCCTCATCCTTGGTTGGTTGGAAGTGGTACGTGTACCTAGCAAAGGCTATGAAAGTGGTCCACCCCCTCACAACAACGGTCCACATATGGATGCGGACCACCCTCTCTCGGTAGCGGTCCATGTTTGTTGTCCAGGAAACTATATGTAAGATAGACTTGGGAGTTGACGTCGCCCCTAACCTCTCACCAGATTCCGATATTAGAAGAATATTAAACGAAACAAATTGTCTGCTAGCATGACGTAGTGGCCAGGGGTGATGTGCTAGCATGGCACGAGGCCATGGATCTGTCACAATCATGACGTAGTAGCCAGAAGTGTGGCGCAAGCATGATGACATGGTGGCCAAGAATGAAGTGCTAGCAAGACGTAATGGCCAAGGGTGTGGTGTTAGCATGACGTGGTGGCCAGGAGTGGGGCGCTAGTATAACGTGGTGGCAGGAGTGTGCTATTGACACAACGAGGTTCCCAGAATTATGACCCTAGCAAGATGTGGTGGCTAGGGATATGGCACTAGCATGAAGCGTTGGCTAGGGGTACGGGGCTATTATGGTATGGTATCCAAGGATGTGTCACTAGTATGACGTCGTGGCCAGTGTTGCGGAGCAAGCATGACATGCTGGCCAAGAGTTTGGTGCTGCATGACATGAGGTTCTCACCATAACAATATTCAGGTACAGCTTCGCTGCTTTTCTTTTTTTCATAAAGCCCTGTAAAAACCTGTGTCCAGAGTAGATGGCACTGAGGCCTTGTTTCTGTTTTCAGAATGGCTAGCACAGGAGTCGTGATGCTATGTTCAGTGTGACTGGCATAAAGACTGTGCTGCTGCGTCCTGAGAGGCTACCACTGGAGCCGTGCTGCTGTTTACTGCCTCTCTGGCCGGACGCTGCCTCCTCCTAGAACGCTAGTCGCAACTCAAATCTTTCTTGTATTCCAGACACAAGAGTGGAATGAACAGAAAACTAATATACAGTTTTTCTCTAAGTATTTTCCACTGGTTTGCACCGAGTCAGTGCAATTTGTTAATACTGGAGTAAAGTACAAAATGACAGGAGATGTATAAACAATTCAGCTGTGGCAATATATAGTATACAGTGACGTCCGGATTTGGAGACGATAGTTGTGTTTAGCCCAGGGGACTCCCGCTCCCACCATGATCACATGACCAAAATCAATATCCTCAGTAATTTCAAATAACCCAAGAGAACCACAAATGACCTGAAATAATGTTAGATAACCAGGTTGTGAATGATAAGTTTGTCCTATGATCACAAAAATGATTATTCATAGGCAATCCAGGTCACATTCTATAATCTCAATCGCAATATAATGATTCAATGAGATAAAAGTACAGTATCTATGAACATAATAACAATATGTATCATCCTGGAAATGTAAAGTGACTTTGAGATTCATAAGTCAATCAATTTCAAGCAGAATTATTCTTAAGATTTGAAAATAAATGAAGATAAAAGCCACAAAATGAAATCTAATGAATATTCACAAAGTAGAAGACGCTGAATCGAACGAGCCATCATCAGGCTGCCACCAACACACCACCTCACCTTACATTTAGCAATTTGCCATGTGTGTGTTTTATGTTTGGTAATGATGATGATCTAGGGCGGTAGAGCCAGCCGGCAGCGGCCACTCACCCTACCGACTTTATTCGCCCACCTTCCCCTCTCTCTTTATATTCCTTTAATCTAATCGAACAAAAGAGTAACAGTGATGGCTAATATTGGTGCATTATGTACATTATATACCATGAATATCAGTACATTATCATCATAGTTACTTATTTACAAATGAAAGCAACAGTTTTCTTTTCAATAAACGAAAGGAGGTAGTGACAAGACAGTCTGTTCCCTTGTGCACATTCTGAGGGGCGGGGGCGGGTCAGACGTTTATTATGATATTCGAGGATAAACACAAGCTCTTATGAAAGGGAAAAATCATCCAACTTGGTGCACAAGGTCATCTTATATATACTTCCTGGGTAGATGTTGGGTGTCACGTCAACCCCTGGTCACATCCGCTCGATTTTTGTATGAGCTCACTGATACTGTGTTGGTCGTCTACATACATATTATGCTTTATTTTATGAGAGCCATCACAGATGTCATCATAGGAGGTGAAGTAACGTTGGTAACAGTGTTTAGCAACATGAAGGCTGATGATATGGCGGTTGGTAACAACGTGTGGTAGCCTTGTGCAATAACCTGACGGGTGGTAACACAACTTGTGGTAACACTGTGTGGTAGCCTAACGGATGGTAACATTGTGTGGTGACCTGATGTATGATAACATGAAGCGTGGTAGCCTTGTATAGTAGCATGACGGGTGATAACATGACGGGTAGTAGCAGTGTGTAGTAACATGACGGCTGGTAACAGATTGACAGGTGGTAACGGTGTGTCGTAACATAAGGGGTAGTAACAGTGTGTAGTAACATGACGGGTGAACAAGTCTGTGGTAACGTGGCGGATGGTAACAGCGTGTAATTAGAACATTTCTCGTTGCTACAAGAGAATATACAGAAACATTTCTAATAGCGTCAGGAACGCCGAAACTATAGGATCATGCTCGAAGCTACTGAGACATTGCAGCTACAGGGAAAGCATAGCTACAGAAACACTTTTCGTAGTTACATAATTCTTATACCTACAGGAACTTTGCTCTGAGGCATAGCAACAGGTAAGTGGCCCCGGGACCGTCGTTCGACACACTCACAAGGGCTGATGATATCTTCAAATTCTATGTCATCGCTGCGGCTGTTAACCAGGAACAGTTTCCTACAATAACTCAGCTAGTTCCTCAGGTCACAACTTCTTAGCCTGCAGGTCATCAACCTCCGCCGACTAAAATTTCAAGATTATCTATCAATATACAAGTATATACAGTATTTTGTCAGAGTACAGTACTTTAAGACATGTGACAAACTATTTTTGTTCTTTATTATTGGTATATTTTGTTATGAGTTTTTCTTAAGAATCAGCAATATGATCGCATTTTAGAATGTCTACTTTGTTGTATATGCAGTGGACTTTTGATCTAAGATAAATTTACGAATCGATGCAGCTCCTCCATCATTCTCCAGGGAAAGGTGCTAGGTACTTAGTACACCAGCACAACTGTTTTCAAGACGTCATCTAAGAAATAGAGTCATCACATAGGAATGAGTTAGGGAAAACCATCCAGTGCATCTTGCTTCAAACAATCTTCCTAACTACTTGGAGGACATCAGGTAGATATTTACCATTAAACATGGTTGTGATAAATAAGCCCTTAAACAACAGACCCACTCAAGTATAACTGTCCCGCATGACTGTGCAATTCACTGTATTATCATTTGCTTACATGCGCATCACTTCCTTAATACTGATCAACAAACTTTATTCTATTACTTTTCAGTACAAAGGAACATAAAGGAATTCAAACAACAACAGACCACTAGGAGGACTTGAGACTATTTTTTTATAATGGAAGACATCTAAACTCAGATTAGTTTGGAAAAAGTTGGATGGCATAAACATTATCCGAAAAGAAAAGCCTGCAAATTGTCACTGTGACTCAGGACGCAATAAAACGTTAGTCGTAGACTTGAAATATATGTCATGTCTTTTCTGAAACTGAGATATAGTATTGCTTTCTTAGATCGAGATTATCAAAGACCTTGATGATTTTGAATACTGTATTAGATTACCTCTTAACTTTCTCTTTTCTGAGCTAAATAGATTCAAGTCTTTTAGTCGGCTCTCATAGGATTTGTTTCTCAGTTCGTGAATCATCTTGGCAGCTTGGCTACGTCTTTACTTCAAGTAAAGTAAACAGCAATAAACACAGTATTCAATATGGGAACACACCAATAAATTGTAAAGAGTCAGGATGATTTCCCTAAATTTAGATCCGAAAGCCCTAACCGTAAACCCAAGAATATTTTCCCTTTTTTCACTACTTCTGTGCTCTAATTGCTTGGTTTTTGACCCCGGAGATTATTACGCCCAAGTCTTTTTCCTCATTTGCCTTTTGCAGTTCGACATAATTCATGCTGTAGATCACCTTTTGGTTTGTATTACCGATGTGTAGAACTTTGCACTCATCGCTAACAGAATTCATTTACCACCTATGAGAACAGTCAATCATTTTACCTATTTCTGCTTGAAGTCGCAAATTTTCAAGTTCATTTTTGTAGATTTATTTCCCATATTAGTATCACTGCAAGTTTTGATATCTTACAGTGCAGCCCATTATCCATATCAATTGTACTTATGAGAAAGAAAACCGGTCTCAAGACTGTTCCTTGTCGTACATAACTTGCCTACTTGTTACATCTGACCATTCTAAGGCTTGACCAATAATCACAACTCTTTAATTATGGCCAGTAAACCGAATTCATATCCACCGAAGCACAACCCCATCAGTACCATGTGACTTAACTTTTGCTCATAACCTTTGATGCGGAATCTAAGTAGATGTCATCGACTGCTGTACTTTTATCATACCTGTTGATTATATCATAAAAGAAATCAAGCAGATTTGCCAGACATGAGCAATTTCGTCGAAAACCACGTTGAGAAACGTGTATTAAGTGGAGGTCCTTTAAAGGGTTCACAATACTGTTTCGAATGATGGTTTCCATAAGTTTGCCAGCTACAGACTTTAAGCTAATGAGACGAAAATATCGGGCAGTGACTTATAACGTGTTTTCAGTATAGCTGTTACATTGGCAAACTTCCATTTATATGGAACTTTTCCTGGTACAAGTGACAAGAGCAGTCAAAAGCTTAACTATCTCATTTTTCGCTTCTTTCACTATCGTCGTATAAATCGTATCAGGGCCGCCGTTTACTCTAATTCATTCAGTTCATTGCTGATACTATGTCTTCAATTCTTATGTCATTTAATTGCAGAAAGTTTTCTGTTATGAACTGATCTGGATTCGGGTCATGACGTGTGTCTTATATCGTAAATACAGATGTAAGAAAAATAATTCAAGATTTTTGCCATGGCTTCGTTCTATTGAACCAAGTCATATTTTTCGTAATTAATGGACCAACTGACCGGGTATTGACCATCCTGTTACACTTATGCAGAACTATTTGTTAACCATTCATCTTTATAAAACAAGCATAATGTGTGTAAGACAAGAGTAAGTTGACATATATTTGAAAAGAAAGAGACTTAGGTGTTGCTGCTTTCGTTAATAGAACAACTTGTAAGTAGTCAAGGAAGATATGTAGAAAGCCAAAGGCCTTTATATGAGCCCATTGACTCAAAAGTTAGTCCAGTGTATTACATGACTGAACTCATCTTTGTATCTTTTTTGTTGGCCAAATATTACTATTGTTATCATCAAGACACAATACTAATGAATAAACAGCAAAGGGGAGAGGACCACTTAGTTTGTTTTCCTTTCTGAGGACTTACAGTGACAGGTAAAGACGACCCCCATTGCTTGTTGACACCATTAGAATTATTTATTCCAGGAGAACAAGACCCTCTGAGACCTCCAAGTGAGAAATTGAGCGTTCTGTCCGTGAACGTTCTAAAGTCTGGGTGTTGGAGACCATATATGAAGTTTAAGACGTTCCGGTTTTGTTAGAATTACGGATGAAATGCCCGAAGCAGAAATGGATAGGCTGTGGCGATACGTGCAGGCAACAAAGAGTGAGGACTGCAGATAGAAAGAAATTTGAGGCTGCGGATAAAGTGCTGTAAATGATCGAATGTGAGAGGTTTTAGAAGGATTGCTTGAGGTAGACTTTACAGTGATCCACTAAAGGAGGCAAGCCTCTCTTTGGCCTAGTTTTCAAGGCAGGCCTCACAGCTGGCACACTTTTGGAGGCAGGCCTCACGCTAGCCCAGTGATGGAGGCAAACGTGACACTGGCCCTCTGGATGTGGGGCCATCAATCACCCGTCGGACACGGTCCCAGCCTGGAATAGCGCTCCATTGCGTCTCCGCTGAAGGTTCCTGTCATGGTTCTCGCTAAAAGTTTCTTTTTCCCACGAGTCAGCTTAGGCTGACTCATGGTTTATAAACCTGTCATTACAGGAAAAGGTACTTAGATTCTAATGCTCTGCGAAATTCTTCATGCTCTGGGTATCTTCTGTGATTATTCTTTGTGAAACTTTTGCGAAAAGATTCTTGCATATTGAAAATTTACATATAATATTTTTATCAACAGATACGCACAACCACTTCCATAGCGGCGGCAATATTGTATGTGACGAGCCCTGCGCGTGGCTGTCTGCAGCAGTTTTTGGAACGGGTATCTGGTATAATGGAAGAGAATGTTATGGTGAGTTGTGTAGTGATGTGATGACATATGTTGGTTAGTGCATAGCATTACAGTATGTGTATATTGAAGTGTAGTGACTATAGATGATATGATTGTTTGTGGTGCAGGGTGCTGAGATGTGTCGGTATATGGCAGAGTATGAGGATGTGGGGTAGAATATGACTGTGTGGTTGATGAAGAGAATTGGTGCTTGTTAGTTTGTCGTCGTGTCAGTGTGGCAGTGGGGTGGCATGTGGCTGTGTAGTGGTGTATGGTAACGCTTATGTTAGTTTTGGGTGATCAGTAGTGGCCGTGGTAACGTGTACTGTTGCATGGCTGCCTAATTGTGAAGGATTGCCGTTTGTTGCGATATATGATAGTATGCGGTGATGCGAGGTGGTGAGTTATAGTATGCGGTTGTGTGCGGTCGTTAATATTGGTTGCTGCAGGAGATGGTGTCATATACATACACATAACAAACAAGAGTACACCAGAATCATCGTATCATTCATTCTCATACATTTTACCTACATACGTTAGAGACAAATGATCTTCAAAGAAAAAACATACAATTTACACATAAGAGATGAGGTAATTCCTGTGGCTTACGTACTCCATTTGAAATCTCAACACACATATTTAAGATATTCCAACGAATCCAGACGTCATACGAGGTCGATAGAAGAATCGCATTCACTCATCCTCTGCTTTCTGTATACAGACCAGCCACACAAAAGGTTTACCTCTTTTCATCGTGCAACAAAGATGTGGAATTTTCTTTCTCTTTTCATTTTCTCTTTTCTTATGATCATTCTTTTTTCAGGAGTCGGTTCCTTAAATACCCAAGACGCTCAAAAAATCCCTGATACATCTTTCTTTTGATAAACTCATTACCTAACCTTTTAAACCGTCAGCACTTCGCCTGGGGCATGCATTCCCTCCCGTGTCGCCTCTCACGAAAAAAGAAATAGAAAACTGACGAAGGGCATTTGAGCAGTTGCAGGCTGATCTAACTTTAAGCAAATGTGTATCATTTACCGAAAGCGTAAACCTTCAGTAAGTGTGCATCATTTACCACAAGTGTAAACAGAAGCATTATATTAGTAAGTAAGAAAATAAGGATAAACGATGTTACCAACCTAACCAGAAGGAAATTGACAAGATTCTAAGCTAAAAGCGGACACATTTGTTTAAGTTAACCAAATCAGAGGTTTATATCGTCCAGTAGCAAGACTTTAAATTCCAAAAAAAATGAAACGCTTGCTGTGTAAATTACGAAAAACACATAAACCTAAATCAAATAAAAAGTGGAAAGAACACTGCCACACTGCATTTCCTTATCGGTTCCTCAATAATTGCGAAAGTTTAGAGTTGGCGATTTCATGGGATAAAAGCAAGTAATCAATAACACGCCCTTGTTCTTTTCGGTCATCATCAACACCATCAACTGACCCCTCGCCCTGCACAGCCACACGCCCACAGCCACACCCACACCCACGCCGGCGGTGACAAATGGCCCATCACATATCTGGAGGTAAAATCGGGCACCTCTTGTCTGAGAAACAAGTTACAGGGAGATGAAGGGAGGGGGGTGAAGGGTAAGATAAGAAAGAAAGAATGAAATAGTGTGGGGACTAGATGAACTGAAAACGATGATCAGGAAGTCAAATACTGAGGATAAGGATAAAGAAAAGATTGAATAATGAGGAGGGAAAATGGAACAAAGATGCATATCGTGTCAGTATAGCAAGAGAAGTAACAGATGGAGGGATTTTTTTGGAAAGTTGAATATTGAAACATAGTTAAGTGAAGTGAGGGAAAAAAATTTCTGTTAGCTGAAACGGCACGGGCAAATGAGGCCCTAATCATGGTCATCCCATAAACGCGATATATATATATATATATATATATATATATATATATATAGAGAGAGAGAGAGAGAGAGAGAGAGAGAGATGAAAATC
>JAYMFT010000038.1:714107-726620 GCA_038088735.1 Panulirus argus | reverse complement strand
TCTTTTTATTACCACACATCTCTCTTACCCTTACATTACTTACTCGATCAAACCATCTCACACCACATATTTTCCTCGAGCATTAAATTTCCTGTACATCCACCCTCCTCCGGACAACTCTATCTACTATAGCCCGGGCGACTGTATTATTCTGCGATAATGTGTGGCGTTCTGAGGTAATTCTTTATGTTCCTTCTTGACTTTTGACCTGAGGTTGTATTTGAGTGTCCGTATGTAGTGTGTGTGATGTTTGCGGTAAAAGATGCTGTAGAGGAATTTATAATGGAGACGGTGATACGTAAGGATCTCAAATAGCAAGTCACTACAGAATGCCTCTGTACATTACTGATCCCTGAGATATCTCACTCTCACAGGATACCAAAGACTCCCACCCTCTCCCACAGGCTAACATAGATTACCGCCAGTATCAACAGACCTCAACAGTAAGATCCCTCCCAGCAGCCATTCCCACCACATCACTGCATGGCTGATCAGACAAGACCATGAATAACTTTCCACTGCACATTATAATAATATTTTCACGGTGTCATCAGCATCTACCGGCCATCTAGTTTCATAGTTTTAATGGATTAAGGACAGTGCTACAGCCAATCAGAACCCAGGAATAGAAATGTAGGGGCATGTGATTGGTTAGTCTCCCGCTGTTACTGGATTCCGATAATGGTCTGAACGATGTTGTGAATCAAAATTTTAACAAGTTGTCAATGACTGGACTATATCGTCAGCATTTGAAATTTACCAAATTATATAGCCCAGTTTTTCAAAACGATGCGTCCATTCTGCCGTGTTATTTTCAGTGCATCGTGATAGTCAGTGAGCGAAAAGAGGCGAGCTCTTTAAAAAAGTCACTAAGCTTTTACATCATCATGCCCAGTAATGTAGTGCTGGGAAGCCCCCCATAGAGCGGACCATCTCGGGGGCTAGCCGGAGACGCGGTTCCTCAAGGGAGTTTCTTAGGTCCACCTCTGTTTTGATTTATATCCTTTCATAACCCTTTTAGGTCTATTTACTCTTCCCTTTTCCGTTATACCTGGATCATATAAGAAGGAAAAAAAAAATTCATTGAATCACCAACTTTCCGTTTCACCACAATAATCAAAAGATCAAGGATCTGCTCAGACCTGACACTAGGAAGTTGCTAGTTCACACATTATAATCACAGATCGACAGGCTAGATACGTCAGCGAGGGATAACATATAACACATGACTTGACACCCAACACATCATAGATTCCTGCAACTCATTCCATACGTCAAAATGTTGGGTGCAGAAAACAGCCATAGCAAATCATTCCACACACAAACCAAGAATTCTCCCTGTCACTAAGTACGCCTAAGCTCTTTAGGAGGCCACCTCTCAGCACTTGATATAGACTTGCTTTACTTGTTCTCTAACCCCTTACGGTTTCCAACACATGTACAATCGCTGAGAACGAGTAAATGAGCGGGAATAAAGCATGAAAGTGTTATTCATAGACAAGACCAGTTTCTTTCCAAAGGGTAGATTTTAAAACAGTTTGAGCTATTCTAAGACCGTAAAAAAGTCTAACTTCATTTGATGTCTTGGTGTCGGTTCCTTCTCGAAGATGACGCTGTAGAAAACACTTACATGTTTAAGGGAAGAGACTCAGCGTGTGAGGAAGGGTGTGGTGCCGCTATGAATACTTAATGCTGTGAAAGAAAGGATGTGTACCAGACAGAGAGACACCTGGTTTATTGATGGTCATTTAGATAGTAGTGGTAAAGAGGTGGCGCTGATGGAGGTATACAGGTGGGTAGTGATGGAAGTATATGGTGGTGAAAATGACTTAGACCCGGCGATTATGGAGGTAAACGGGAGGTTATTGATGGAGAACGCTGCATAAGACAGTGTGATGGACGTAATGCAATGTGAGGTGATGAAAATGCTACGAAGTTCGGCGGTGATGGACGTAAAGCGCTACAAGGTGATATGAATGGTGCGAAATGGTGATGGAGATTGTACGGAGCGTGTTGATTATGAAGAGAAGTGCTGGATGGAGATGAAGATGGCAAAAAGTGTTGTGATGACGAAGGTACAGTGAGTGGTGCGTGGTGATGGGAATGTTGCGAAGTGTGATGTTGATGGAGATAAAGTGATGGATGGTTAGGGTGGTAGAAGAGGAAGGTGACTGCGTGGAATATTGTAATGACTAGTGATAATCTAGTAATGTGATAAAGTTACTGTCATGGTAAGTAACTTAGCACCTCCCGGTGCTGAAGATGGATGGTGAAGGTAATGATGTAGAAGATGATGGTGAGTTTGGGAAGGATGGTGATAACTGTGGTAAGACGAACGCAAATTCGTAAATAGTTGTGATGATTGCTATAACTATGATGGTGACTGTGGCAAAGGTGATAAAGATGACCACTACTTTGTGAAGGATGGTCATTATAATAAAGATGATGGTGACTGTGTAAAGGATAGTTATGATGGTGACGAATCTGATGATCATGATTGCTTGAAGGATGGTGATAAATATGACAATGATGCTCATTTGAAGGACGGTGATGATGGTGATATAATGATTGTGTGAAGGATGGTGATGATGGTGATAATGATGATGGTGGTTGTCTGAGAGATAGTGATGATGGTGACTGAGTGAAGGATAGTGATGATGGTGATGAGGATGATGGTGACTGTGTTAAGGATGATTATAATCTCTTATCAGTGAAGGACAAGTCAGGAGTTAGAGGGCTGTTGCCAATGATGCTCCTTGACCGGAAAGACATGGCGCATCACCAGTCGTCAGGCCTAGACAACCTTAACATTATAAAGCTTCAGTAGCCTTGAGCTTGTAGTTGCAATGACTAGGATCATTACATTCATCATCATGTGCTACATCAGAGATACGTAAACAGATCGGTAGCACAGCGGAGGGGGAAAGTGTGAATTTCACGATATAGTTGATGATGTTTCTCGCATTCTCTCAAAAGAGTGCGTTGATACAGGAATGATTATTTGGCTGGATACTTGTGGAAGCTAAGCTCTTAACTGAAAAAAAAAACGGGAAGATGATCATCATCTTCGTGAGATGATCCAGCTTTACACACTGAAGTTAGCGTCTCCCTGCATCCAAGCCCAGCTAGCCTCAACCTAAAGAACGCAACCACTAGCTATCACTGAGCCACATCGTGTTGAATCTTCCTGAAACACGCTGCCATTAGCCAGCACCACTAAGCCAGGTAGTGCTGGTCCAGCCTGATGACCTTTACTACTAGCCATCACTGAGTACATCAAGGCTCAAGGCTGTGTTGAGCATGTAGTGTTAACACTCAGAGTGTGATGATGGTTACAACCATCGCCAGCTGAACCCACAGGAGAAGTACAGTAACATCTTCATCACCCTTATCATCTCTGCCTCAGATCTTTATCTTAAGTCAACTATACATAATAGAGGTAGAACCAGGTTCAACAAGAACCAAGTAGTGTAATGCTTCTTAGGTATACAGCAACATAACACAATACAACACAACACAACACAACCTTCGTGACTCGCCTTTCAAGAGATTTTTCACTTTATCCCATGTACAGACATTTTGTCTTTCACAGTAATTTTTTTGGAATTACATAGATACACAGAGCACAGAGACCTAAGGTCCAACCGAGGTGGTCTGGCCTTACCGCAGAAAAAATATGCATTTCCCTTAAAAGCAGTTGAAGAAACTGACAGCAATGTAAAGTCTTGCTCCCCACTCTCCACGACTTCCGCTTTTCCCAGACTGTTTATCATAACAATAATTCATCTTTCATCCTCGCTCTCTTTTTTTTTTTTAATAGACTATTGGAAATAATATCTATTAAGATAAGACGAAGGAATGGCTTTAAAAGATCTGCCCTTGAATAACGAAAACATGTAAGAAGGCTGACGTAAAGGAGACAAAGCTGGTGTTGGTTTCGATAGCATTTGTGACGCCCCGAGACAAACACTAACAGATAGCATCCATACCTCTGTAATGGCCCAAGGTGTTAGCGGGGCTAGCTGGGGCGTGCAGACTTATTAGCAATGTTTAGTCCGGCAGTAGAAGGCATGACTTCAAGGAGTTATTACTGATGGTCTATGTGATAGTGAGAGTGGGTGTGAGAGCTGCTGAAATTTGCAGCAATCTTGGCTATTTTACTAATAACGTGGGTCGGTTTCTGGACCAGGAAAGCAATTGTTATACTGGTAGAAATGATGGTGATAAAGGTTATAATGCCAGTGGCACTGTGGGTAATGTAGATGGTGCAGACTGTAGAGGGATGGAAGAGGATGTAGACATTACAGCAGAATGACGCAGAATGTAAGGTGAGGGTCGTTCAAGGACGGGGAACTATCTTGTTACAACGGAGTTCATTGAGCTGGTACATTTAGGAAGAAAGTGCCGAGTCTTCTGGTGACAGGCGCATGAGGGATAGTCATTACATGTCTGAAGGATGAGAAGGAAAGACTATTGGTTTTGCTGTCTTTGTTACGATAGGTTCACTTGATACTCTTAAACACAGTAACCAGTGTCAGGCCTTTGAGGAGAGGGAAAATCGTGTTTAGATTGTTGTGCCCTTCTTTTAATTGCAAAGTGGTCACTGCATCTGCGACTGGAAGTAGCCTGGAGATGTAGTGAGCACTGAACTGTGAAGAAAGCCAGACTTACCTACTGAGCTGTAAATCTAGTTATGATTGTGGCAGTTAACTTAGTGGAAGAATTAATAGTGGCAAGTAGAATGTTCCAGAAGAAGAACGGAAATAGAGTGCTTTGAAAATACAGGTCGTTCCCTGAGCTTGCTTTAGTTGCCTGTCGAGCTAAGGAATTATTAGTAGCCATTACTCTGGTTGCTCCTGTGACAAATATCTGGGTGAGGCAGAAGGTGGTTGCAGGGTAGGTTGTCAAGACCTGGCAGAGTTAGAAACCTAGTAGCGGATAGTCTTGTAGAGAAGAATATTGATGCATTTTGTGGTTATGATATATAACAGACAAGGGGGGTAGTACTAAGGCGGACATTGAGGTCGGTTGTCATAAAGTTGCGAGGACTGTGGTAGACATGGTGGTGATGGACAGGTTTGTGGTGAAGGAATAGTTTGAGGGATGGTGATATTGATAGTGATGATACGGTTGATAGTTAAGAAGCATTCAGACATTGGAAAATATAGTGGCAAATATGCAAGATTCTGGTTAAGCCACTGGTATGGATGATTGTGATGATAAGTGATCAAGAGATGTAGGAAGGTAAAGGCTTTGGCGATGATGCGTGAATGTATAACGTAGTTATAGGGGCGATGTGATAGCCTAGCCATGCTCGTGTAGAGCTACTGGTGATGCCGTAATTGAGATTCTAACTCATATGACATCTTGATAGATATAAACACAGATGGGTAGGCATCATATCAAACCAATACCTATCTCTAGATGCGCTTTTATCGCTAAATGAATCTAGTAGAAGTGGAAGGAAAGTCAACGCGTGAGCCACATGTGTAGGTGAAGAAATGCCAAGTAACGTGTTACCACGGCACTGTTCACTGATGGGGCAGAAAATATAAACATGAATTGTAGGCTATAGCTGTATCGATTCATAATAACAGAGATATAGTAATACAGTGATCCAGCTATGTTAGTTATGATCATTCATATTACAGTTGTGGCCATCTGTGTTACGGCAGGAATGATGATCAGAGATGCTTCAGCCATGGTGATCAGTGGTACTTCAGGTATGTTGATCATTGGCACTAGAGGTATCGTGATCATTTGTGATGAAATGTTTTAGTCATGATGATCATTAATGATGAAAACACAAGAAAGAGCGCTTTGAAACTGTAAGGATCACTGTAGTGAACGTAGAATAATGTCATATTACAGCTACGATGTCAAATATGGATGAAAATAAAGAAGACTGAAGCCATTCAGCTCCACGAACGGATAGCTGTGGGAATGTGAGATAGTCCGCTAGTCCAGAGCAAAAGTGACTGGTGGCGGTGAAAATAACAACGAGGAAGCCTAGGAACCTCCTTCGGTGTGAATTTATAAGATGTGTCTAGCTGAGGGTCGAGGGTTAGTGATTAAGAAGAAGGTTTACTGTTTGTGTCCGTGGAGAGGCGAGAGGCAGCGGCCCAGGTAATGGCAGTGATCACGGGGGCCGCGGTCATTGTTGGGACTCGCTGATTGTGGTTGACGGTAATTGTGGTAGCCGAGGTATACATGAGAGTAGATATTACGGGGATTTTGTTGATTTAAGGAGGAGAGCAGCAGGTGCCTGGTGGGGTCCTAGGGTGCATGAGGGGAAGGGGGGCTCAAGGGTCGTAGTGTGGTTTCTTTCTTGAAACATTCCTCTTTAATGCGAGGTCTGCACAATTTATTTTCAAATTGCTTTCAACAATATCTACAAAACTCGGATTATTTGCTATATACCATCATTTACACCTGAAATATAACAATGCAAAGTGTCTGCTTGTTCATATAATGATCTAAAGGTTAAGGTATCACAGTGTCCTTACCCCATCAATATGGCTCCAAATCTACAGAAAGAAAAAGAAAATATAATTTGGCAGGTTGTGGCAGGAAGCGAGGACCAGGGAACTTGTCCTGAGCGGCGAACGTTTCTTGGAGATTTCACCACTGGCCACAGTAGTGATCCGTGCGTCAGGTGTTTTTCTACGAAGGTGCTAAACAATGTGTGTTGTCTGCGGTACACACCAGGTTCTGGGGACAGCAAGGCCGTCTGCGGTAGAGACCAGATGCTAAGGATACTGTGCTATACACGCCAATTACTGGGGATAATGTACTATACATGCCAGATGCTGAGGATAGTAAGATCTGCTGCAGAAAACACCAGGTGTGTGACCCTCTGCGGTACACTCCACGTGAGTTTGTGTACCACACACAGGAGGATAGGAGGCTCTGGTACATACAACCGGGCAGGACACTGGTACATATAGCAAGCCAGGAGGCTCCGACACAGACAGCAGGGCAGGAGACTACTGGTTCCTTATTTTCCTTATTTTTCTCCTGAATATAATCAATAATGATATCATATACGTCTAAGATTCGTTATTCATGACATTGACATATTTTCTGATTTAAACTGTCTTTAGCTGCTGAGTGATGGAGCCATGAGCAGCTGACGCCAGCACCATCGGTAGTGGCTGTGTCAAGTACATAGTACTGGCTGTAGTGGCCTAACGGCCGATTGCGTCTATCCTTGCTCCACTCACTGCGATGACATTCCTCAGATCGTATAAACAACTCCTTTAAAAGCTTTAATATGTTATCATTCAGATTATTTTGATTCTTTTTTTCATTTCGCAAATCCTGATTTGACATCTTATGAGTCAAATGCAATTTCTTTTTACTTTACAGCTGTTCAAGCATCACTAAACCGAGCTAAGAAAAATCTATGCAAATCATTTGGTCATACAAGATAGGTAAATCAGGTCTGGTAAGGTTATCAAGAGTAACTATGAACTCAACCAGTAGTGGTGGAGGACTTCCAGTGTTAGCATTTTTGATGTCTTAATTTACTCCAGAAGTTTACAACGTTTTTTCTAATATGTATTGGTTGACCACATAGAGCCCGGCACACCAACCAAGATGAGAAACTCATCGTCGTTCTTCACATACAACCAAAT
This sequence comes from Panulirus argus, assembly GCA_038088735.1. Classification (NCBI taxonomy): domain Eukaryota; kingdom Metazoa; phylum Arthropoda; class Malacostraca; order Decapoda; family Palinuridae; genus Panulirus; species Panulirus argus. The sequence goes on along the minus strand of JAYMFT010000038.1, from coordinate 718,983 downwards.
ATGCTTACCAGGCTAAGCTCCTCAGTGTTGGTAGACCACGTACACTCCAACACACTAACTGGGGTAAGGACCTCAGTGTTAGCCGACCACGTACAGCTTTACACACTAACCAAGAAGATAAGGGCCTCATCGCAGGTCGATCTCGTGCAATGAGAGCTGTAGTGTTTCCTAATTACAGATAGCCTCTCTCACTAATCAATGTGGAAATTTTATGTATTTATCAGTTCTTATTCTGAAAAGTTAGAGGAAATTTTAGTCATGTATTCGCCTTGTGATGCCGCGTCATCTTGTAAATACAACCACCTTCTGATATACAGTCAGCCTGTTACACAATCAGCTTGTGATATACAGTCAGCATGAAATATGCGGTCAGCCTGTGTTACACACTTAACTTCCTGTATATTGTCATCTTTTGTTATACACCCAGCTTCTGTTTATACAGTCAAGTGTTTGTTGATTACAGCGATGACAAACTAAAAGATATAACACAAGCCACTCTGATATGAGCGTGAACCGCGCGAAGTATACGCTAGATCAGCAGTATGGGCCACCAGCGCACGCCGGATACAACACCAACATCCATCGCCGTTGCCGTGAGAGGAGCACGGGCGTGCTCTAGATAAGAACTCTAGTTGCTGGCTAGAATGAGGCTAGGCATAAAGAAGCTCAGTCTCCTGAACATTCAGATAATGTTTGTTGACCTCTGATGGTGGAAGTTCTCATTAAGTGTGTCTGACCAGATCGCCTGTCGGTGTGACGGTAGGATCTAGTTTTCTTGTCAACATCCCGTCAACAACGTCTTTCTAACCTTGTCGCGCGTTACCACAAACAGCGGAAGCTCTCAGGCGCTGAACTCAGCCGCTGCAGGCACGGTGCAGGATCTCGATGTCACTGATAACTTCTAACTCTCGTCATCCTGGAAAACATTGTGACCTAACAATCATCTACGTCAGGACATAGGGAGAAAAAGTTTGGGAGGTCCCGAGGAGCAGCGGAACCAGTATATATTGCCAGCGACCAGAAGCCCGACACAAACGAGGAATAAGAACAGGGAAATGAGTTTATTCAGCAATCCTTTGACTAGAGTCCTTTGAAGCAGTAAATAAAGATGGTTAGAAAACACAGAAAGTAAAACTGTAGTATTATATCAATGATCCAATCCGATTAAAACCTGAATTGATAAATGCAGTCTTATTATGGGAAAGACACGATGTTGATTTGCAGTGTGGCTGATTTGGGACATCTTGTAGTTCTCATTCCTTTTCAGCACTAATTTGGAAGAGTAATACATCATCTGGCGTTTAAGACTAACCTTTTATTAATTTCCCTATTGTTTTCGGCCTTTTGTTCAATCAACAATATTGTACTTTCAATACAAATAGAATAGCAGCAGTATTGTAGTAAATCACCTTATTTCTGTCTTTCCATCATCATCTGAGTTGTTCATGGTAGTGATGAGCAGAAGGCAGATATCACAAGGGCTGCGCGGAGATGCCTCACAAGTAATCGCTGAATGATGATCTGATAATTAGCTCTCGAAATACAAGTTGAGAGAGCAGAAGAGGGTGTGTAGAAATGGTTTGGACATATGGAACGAATGAGTGAGGAAAGGTTGACAAAGAGGATATATGTGTCAGTGGTGGAGGGAACAAGGAGAAGCGGGAGACCAAATTGGAAGTAGAAGTATGGAGGAGTGAAAGGGATTTTGAGCAGTCGGGGCCTGAACATGCAGGAGGGTGAAAGGTACGCACGGAATAGAGTGAAATGGAACGATATGGTATACCGGGGATGACGTGCTGTCAATGGACTGAACCAGGGCATGTGAAATGTCTTGAGCAAATCATGGAAAGGTCTGTGGTGCCTGGATGTGGACAATAGGGAGCTGTGGTTTCGGTGCATTACACATGACAGCTAGAGACTGAGTAGGAGCGAATGTGGCCTTTTTCGTCTGTTTCTTGGCGCTACCTCGCTGACGCAAGGGGTGGCGATGCTATTTCCTGTGGGCCAGGATGGCGTCAGAAATGGATGGAGGCTAGTATGAATATGTACATGTGTATATATGTATATGCATGTGTATGTGTATGTATGTATACATGTATATGGTGGTATGTATATGTATGTATTGTGTATATATGAGTGGATGTCTTTCTTCGTGTGTTTCCTGGCTCTAAATAAATAAATGTTTGTATATATACATGAATTAATGTAAGTATACGTAATCATATTAATATACAATATACTTACAAAAAATACACATAGGAAAATAAATCACCTAGGATGTTGGGCCAATACGGAGAGTGAAAGAGGACTTATGCCTTTACGCCAAACCTTTTAGGAGGAAAACAAATTTGTTAAATCTGGTTAGAAACTCGGGAATAAAGAGGAGTCTCGTCCCCTGCGGGGAGGACAACCAGCCACGCGGAAATGGATGTCTGCACGAGACGTTCACAACGTGTGTGTGTGTGTGTGTGTGTGTGTGTGCACCCTTAGGCAAAAGTCCCGGTCCGCGCCTGATCGAAGGTGGACCGAACCCTCTTTCTCTCTCTGCCTACCGAACAGAGGGTTCGGTATAGCTTCGATCAAGCGTGTCTCAGCTTCTGCCACTGCCTCTCGAGACAGGAGGCCAGGTACAGCTTCGACCAGAGGTGTTGTCAGGGCTTTTGGCCGTGAGTGTAAACATTCATGTACAGTGAGCGAAAAAAGTTTTAGTAGCCTTGCATTTGGGGGATATCAAGATGATCGATGCAACTGCGATTGTCTCGGTGTGGTTGGAACTTTCTGGTTATTTCTCGTATTCCTCGTGCATTACAGAATATTCTTTGACTCCAACCTTTACTGTAGTATTGGATGTTAGTTTACTGAAATAGGACGAACAAGTGTAATTTATTATTATGGTGATACTCACCTCAGTAAGTACTTACACCACACTAACAGCAAGAAAAAATGAAAAACTCTGTGAAGTTAGAGGAAGGAGTTGCCATTCACCAAATATTATGTGGCTAGGAAAGAAAACTAAGTGGAAGAGTTGACCGATATCGTTTGAAAACTATTACTTTTACTGAAGGACTGAGGGAAACATTTGAGTAATAATAAAAAGAATCTTATCATCAAGTCATCTGTTTTGCTCGTGAGGGAATCATGAAACCAGTGCATGACAATTTTTCTTTAGTAACACTACTTAGGAGCAGTAACGATCGAAATGTACAGATAAAGATTTGAAATATGAATACCTGAATCTAACTCAGAAGTCGTATATGGCCCTTGCAGTCATCCCATTCCTCAACGAACACTGATAGAGAATGGGACGCAAAAGTAATAAAGAAACTTCACATGAAACGGGTATGAAATACGATGGTACGACCCTTGGGTATGAAGCATGACCTATGATCTAACCTTTAAGGCCACGCTATCATACGTCGTACTGAAGAGGTCAGTTATTGATGTACACCAAAATCGAATCTAAGGATGTATTTCAGATGCTATCATCATCTTTACGGGAAAAAGAAGAAATCTGCAAGGTACTGTAGCGGAAGAAAAAGTCCATTGACAATACTTCTCTTTCTTATAGCACATCGCTCCAATTACCTGCATCCCTATTAGATTTCTCCATTTTAGCAAGTCAGGGGAAGTAATGAGAGATGGTTAACGGTACCAAAAACACATATCAGTACTAGCCATCATGAAGGAACAATCGACATAAGACTTCTAATTACTACGAAATACACAAAGAATCAAATTAGGAAAGGTCTTTAATTTTCACATAAAATATCATATACTAAGGAGCCAGGGGCATTGTTAGTCATACCAACATAAAACTGGCAAATTAATCACATATTCTAATACAGTGACGCCTCGGAGAAGGAAAGTAATATTAGCTCAAAGTAAATTTAGATAACGGATTCGATAATCGATAACGAAAATTTATGTGATTACAAAAAGAAGTGAAACTCATGCCTAATTAATCACGTCATCAATGAATAAAGAGATTTAAAGAGACTGAGAAATATCCAGAATATCTGGCTGGTTCGGCGCGTTCAGCCCACTCGCAAATAATTAAACAATGAGCTAAAACCAGAGTGCGGACACTACGGACCGACGTACAGGCTGGTGACATCAAACAAGGACGGATTACTGAAAACAGGCACGGACGGATTGGGGTCACTAGGAGCGGACACATTGTGGACGCTACGCATAGACGGACTATAGACGCTAAGGACGGGCGGGTTGTGTATTCACAGACAGACGGCTGGATTGTGAACGCCACGCTCGGAGGAGTTGAGAATGTCATGGACAGACGGATTATGGACACCACAGACGGACGGATCGTGGACACAGCACGCGGACGGATAATGGATACATGAACAGATGGACAGTGGACGCAATGAACAAGCGATCTGTAAACACTACGCACGGTCTATGTAACCACTGACGACAGACACACAGTGAACACCACCGACTGTGGACACCAATAACGCACGGAATCTGAGCATCGAGAACGGAGGCTGTGAAAGGCAAGGACTGACAGACTGCAGATACCATATCAACTGTTTAATGCGCCAACGGACGGCCTGTTGATTCCAAGGACATAAACACATTGGACAGGGGTACGAAAGAACATACAGCCGACAACCTAAAATTGCTCGATGAAAAAGAAAAATTTTTTCTCACGAATATCGATAATCATATGATGCCACTGATGATATGCTTACATTAAACAGGGAATATACTTTAAGACCCGTGCTGTAGTGTAAAATACAAAATGAAGTGTCAGCAGCAGAAATGAAGCATATTTCTAGTCAGGGCGGTAAATACACGCCTTGCGAAGATTATATATATATATATATATATATATATATTACTAAACGCTGCCTGCATG
>JAYMFT010000038.1:702886-714007 GCA_038088735.1 Panulirus argus | reverse complement strand
ACACACACACACACACACATACACACAAGCACACACACACACACACACACACACACACACACACACACACACACACGCATACACACACACTAGCCTCCGTTGTGTAGTGGTCTGCGTTATTGACCATGAGTCATTATGGGCCAGGATGGGATCGGACCCGCATGGGTTTGAATGCTAGGAGTGCCAGTCGACTTACACCCAATCCAATTGTTCGTCCTGCCCTCAGGGATGGTCGACAAATGGATAACTAGCTCAAGCTGAAGGAGGGGCTCCATACATACATACGAGTAAATATATGATACATACATATATGCAGCGTTAACAGATACGGAAACATGACTGTAAAACTCTCTACCCTTATCACACAAATAGTGATGACAGGGAACAGGAATATTAGATTATGGTAATGTCTGACTGAAATTAATGAAGACAGATATAGATATATTAGTAGTAAATGGCACTGTCGTTGTGGAAACAAAGCTTGCTACAGAGACAAGATCCCATCTGTTTTGTTCAGAGGGGTACCTGATAGCAAGGAAGGAAAGAAAAGGCAAAGGGGGAGGAGGACTGGTCTTCCACTAAGATACAAGATACAGCCTTAAGAGTCGGATGATAGCGCAATATGGCCCTTTAGACAATGCATAATGGAAAAAGTAACTTTAGTATAGAAATGCTGGAATTAAGACAGCTATGGCCAAAGACCTAAAAATTTGCCCACCAAAGAATGGATGTGAATGAGCGGTGACCTGATCACTACCTCTACGTGCTTAAATCAGTTTAAGTATATAGATAGTACACAGTTCTTCGAAGAAATGTAAGGATAGAAAAACTAATGGCCATAACGTGAGAGTAAAAACGAAACTCGTTAGAAAGGATGTAAAGTACTTTTATATGGTATAAGAGTAGTGGATAATTGGAATAAACCGAATGAGAATATATAATAACTGCAGACAGAATACGGAAGTTTGAAAAGTTGTATGATAATAGAAATAGCTCAACAGATGTGATCCTACGAGCGTAAATTGCACACACATGCACAAGTAGTGATGATGTCGGTAATGTCCTGGTAGGTTATATCCTTTATGCTGAAAAGTTGGTACGGCCGCAACACCACAATAACTTGCTGAGACGGATTCTCACTTGTGAGACACGTGACACAATATCATCTACAAAATATAGTTATATTTCCTCGTCAGTTTCGATGCATTACATCTTAGTACTGCAATCTTTTTTTTTACACAAAAAGTAAAAAGTAAATCTCGTGAAATAGTACTGCATTGATTGATTTCAACAGGAATCAAGGAATACAACAGCCCCAGGGAGATGAATAAATCAATCCATGACATTTCTGTGGATGAGTCATCAAATGACTCCTGTGTGACAAAAAGTTCCACCCACCAAAAGAGCCAACAGAGTAGCATGTTTCGCTAGTATGTGGTGATACAGAGGTCCGACCACTTGACGGAACAACCAGAGTAGCAAGTCCCTCAACTGTCTGGTAACATACAACTCGTACCCGTCGACAAGTTCGTCAGAAAAGCAAGCCCCTCTAGTGTGTGGCAACATACAGATATCACCCACCGACAGACCACCAGGGGAACAATTCTCGCAAATATAAAACAACACACAAATTTTGCTAGTCGAGTCCACGAACAGGAAGTCCTTCATGTGTGTGGAAATTTACAGAAGCAAGCCCTTCAGTGATTCCACCTCATATATATAGTAACACACAGGTCTCACCCGTACACGAGGCCACCAGAGAAGCAGGTCCTACAGGTCTGTGATAACACACAAGTCCCATCTGTCGGTAAGATCACGGGAGAAGTGAGTTTCTCCGATGTGTGCCAACATGGGTAGGCTCACTGTCACGCACTCTACTGGCACCCAATAAACTATATAGTTCTCCATATGGAATGAAAACAGGAAGAAGAAAGAGAGGGACTGTGCATACTTTCACATCCTATCTCAATAAATGAGGCTCCGTTTCCAGTCGCTGAGGCTGACATATCCCAACATTCCAGAGATTTAAAAGTTACATCGAATTGCAAGTATCGTCAACCCCTACCTACAAGATGACACTAGATTTTCAATATGTCGATATTTTTGATCGATAAATTTCTAAAACTTAATGAATGATGTCAAATGTTGTATGTGAAAAAGACGAGGACGAGAGGAAAATCTTAAGAACGGCAACAGTAAAGCACCAAGCCTGGGATGCTACCTGACCATCAGCCTTTACGGTATGACCAGGTATGGTCCCCATCCTCTCTCCTCTTCCCCCAACCTGCTCCACTTTTTATATCTCTATTCTAAGAGAGCGCGCTCTACTACAACTTCAAATACACAAACACACACACACACACTGAATTAGGACATAGCAAAAGCAAACAGTATTGAAAAGTTAAAAAGAAATTGTATGAAAATAGAGAATGCTGAAGAGATGGGGCTCTATGATTATAAAGCTCTCTAACCGTACAGTACAAATAAGTAATTACAAACACACACACACACACACACACACACACACACACACACACACACACACACATACACATATATTCATATGCTGGAGCCTTAAAGTCCTCCTCGGCCCTCAGAGTAGACGCCCCTTGGTGACAGTCACTGTGCTCTCACGAAGTTCATCATGATCTTGGAATTACCATACAGGAAGCAAAAATTCGACTTCATGACCACAAACTTGCTTGAAGCTCCTCGTACGGGAGCGGTTCCTCAGTGTCCAGAATCCAAAACTCTGCTGCACGACACATCTAATCAACTAAAAGACTTACACCGACCACAAAAGTATTTTGGAACGTTCCTGTTTCTCTAACAACCACAACAGTATTTCAGGATGTACCTGTTTCTCTTAATATACCGCTTATACGCTTTTAGGAAAGTAATTACAGCGGCCATTGATAGACTGCACTGAGCCGGCGCAGTCTGATATCACAAGAACAGAAGGAAACACAAAGACAATAGCGGCAGCAGAGGTTGTTGTCCTGAGGGTTTGGTACCACTGCTGGAGCCATAAACCTGGTTTCCTGCGTTTAGGGTTCTCCTTGCGGCTTGTTACTGCCCGCCCTTTTGTTTTAAGGCGTCTGAGAATAAAGAGGCTTCGTTAGTGTTTGTTTAAGGTGAGCATTTTATGGCCCTCCTACCTGGAGCGTCTTGGGGACACCTCACACAAAGCGACTACACCGGGAGGGAAATTTCTCGAGGGCTTGGAAGGGCGGGCAAGCGCTGGACTCATCTCACTGGGAGTTGCTAAAAGCATTTTCTTTTTTTCACAGCACGCCGAAACGATGTCTGTGCTAGCGTTATAACTACAAGGGTCAAGTTTTAGGCGTGGCAGCCACCGAAGGTCTATCGGCGATATAATTTTGTCTACCAGCGAGATGGGATAAAGAAAACTGTGACAGGAAGGCAGGAACGGTAATAAAATCAAAGCGTTCCTAACATATTCCTCAGATCTGAATAAAGTATTTTTCCAGTTGTAATACTTCCATATGCTTATCATACAAATTTAGAAAAGAAGGCTGCTGAAGAATGACATCATCTCTTGAGGGAACACATTTCAGAAACGGAAAACAAAGCGTAATGAATGTATACGAAAAAGTCCTCTACTAATAGAGACATACAAGGCGTTTCGAGAGGCATGGGCAGCCAGCAAGAAAGTTATGGTCGCCTTTAGCCACGGGCGCCCATTTCCGACAATAAATTGCCACTTTAAACCAAATAATCAACGTTGTTTGTTTACGTGTCTCCTTGTTTACCTGCTGTTGATAACGTTATCTTTACTGACTCCTGCTCGAGTGGTACTGTTATAGTACTTCAGAGGGAGATTATCCTATTATAGATGCTCTCGCACACAAGAGTGTCAACCGTCGTGCTTAAGAGGTTTTCACCTTAACCAGAGGTTGGGCATCATACTCAACGGATTAGAATGTTCTTTTGCTGCCAGCCACGATGTCATGAATGATGCTAGCTTGATGACCTGAGACAGGAGGGGTGATGCAGCGGACGTGCTTGCCTTATGACCTGAGTCGGTGGGGGTAATTCTGCAGACGGTGTTCTCCTGCTGACCCAAAACAGTAGGGGTGATGCATTACATCCATCAACACTATCGAGCCAACTTGGGCCATGTACGAGGGCCGGTCTTTATTATCTGCCGAGCTCCATGTGAAGAAATGTCTCTCCCATTAACTATGACCTGGCATATTTGAAGACAGTCTTTCAGTTTCTCAAAAATTCGTAAATACTTTCCCTTTTCTTTTCTTTTTCCGTTTCATAGTTCTCTCTATACCTCAATTAAGGTCTGGCCTTGATGTGGACTTTTGTCCGTGACTGGAGCCTTCAACTTTAAAAAAAATATATATATACAGAAATACTGACTCAAAGGGTTATGTTATTTTGATGTATATTTTTTGTTGAATAGATACTTTATTCAGTGTCTTATTTGTATCTAGAAGTGATTTGTATCTAGAAGTGATTACGGAATGTCTATAAAAGAAAAAAGATTTGTTTGTGTTCTTGTCATCTGGGAACTAAAAACTAGAATGAAGTCATTTTCCTTACCACAATCCTAGTGAAAAAGTTGACACAAATAGAATACATAGAATATATATCTTGCTACTTTTACATGCCTTCTTTGCCTTCACGCGATGGGGAGCAAGCTGACACATCCATGTAATTACACTATGGCTATACTGTAGCAGTGGGCGGTAAAGTCGTGAGAGCTACCTCACCAACCGAGCCCACCTCCTCCCAAAGGCCCACCACACAGAACCAAGAACGGGATACCCTGACTGCCCGCTCACTTATATGATTGGCTGTTGCGTTGGTTTTGATGACGTCATCCGCCTCAACATGATGCAGTCACAAAAATATTTTATTACAAGTCATTTGTTTCAGGGTATCCACTGTACGAACCCCCCGCCCACTATCACCTCCACGTTGTTATCCACCTGTAGGCAAACCCAACACCACTCTCGGTGCAGCACACAGACCCCAGCATTACTGTTGTTATACAGACACCAGCATCACTATTAGCTCGCAAATCCCGGCATCACTGCCGTTATAAAGACCCCAGCATCACTGTCGGTAGACAGACCTAACTAAGCATTACTGTCATTTTCCCATCTGCTTTATCCAGTACGGGATACCACAACCAATATAAAGAGCCACAAAACACACCACAGCCAGTGACAAGGGCCACCAGACACACCACAAACAGGGACAGAGGGCACAAAATGAACATTAATTTCATGTTGTCCTCCAGTAGTTTCAGACCTGATAAGAAAGATAGCGTCACAGTTCGTTGTCAGATTACTGCTCCTGATCTAGCTATTATTTCTATAAATCATCTTTGATTTTTAATTCTTCCTTGGATTTTTTCTCTTTTACCCTCATTGCCAGCCACCAGGATATGGGAAGGACGCAGTCCTCCTCTGTTTACCATCAGTTGTGTTGGCTCGTCTGAGATACAAGTGGACACAGTCTCAGACATGATAAGTTTTATGTTGCACACTTGTGCAGCTGCAGCAGGGTCATCACAGTTAGTACACCTACAGTAGAATCACCGCAAATGGTACAACTGCCTAGAAATTTTAAAGATGGTGCAACTGCAGCAGTTTCACCACAGCTGGTTCAGCTACAGCTGAAGCATTCCAGGACTCTACACTGTGCTTCACCTGACACTCACAGCTGGTGGAGCTGCAACAAGACCATCATAGCTGGTATATCTGCAGCAGGACCAACTGGCACGCGCAGTTGGTGCAGAATTGTAATGTGCGACTTAAATTGATGTAGAGCGTTGCCTTATGATACGCACATATACTTTGTTAAAGAGTTAATGAAATGCTTTGATATTACAAAGTCATGATGAAATATAATTTCAGCAAAAAAATTTTTGACAGTTATATTGGAGTATGGAATCCGAAAAGATTACCACTTCCGTTTGTGGTGGAACTCCAGGCAGCTTTGTCCCTGCTTCATCTGCCAGGCCACTGATGTCAAAGCTTTTAACTCAAACAGATAATGTACACTACCGAGGTCATTCTTCACTGCTTAGGACATTGTGCAGTGCCCAGGAAATTTTTCAGATCCCAGAACACTGGCCTGTGAGACATCGGTGCAGGGAACACTGATTGCTAAAAACATAGTACGTGATATGGACATTGAATAACACATCAACAGCTCACAAGAAGGAAGAAGTGAATAACATCTCTTAACATGTGTCATTCTTTCCAAAAGATTATCATCTTTTAATTTCATTTCTTTATTCCGAAAAAGTAAGGAATGGGATCCTGTTTGTTACTAGGTACCCCGGTACAATGTTACCAGATGGATGTGGGAGGTGTCAGAATTATCTAATACAATATATATACCATAGAACATGCATAGCTTTACATACACACAACATATGAATAACATTCAGAAAGAGGATGTCTAAAGCTTCAACATCGAAGGAAATTCCTTCAAAACAGCATCAATGTTACATATATAATGCGTGGCTAATGTGGGGAGTAACACAGGGGGGCCGTGCAGTGGTGGTCCAGCAGGCGTCACGGAGGCGTTGTGTGAGTGGACACCTCAGGAGACAGCGGACGAGACTGTGGCTGTCGGGTCTCTCACATAATGTACAGGCACATCTGTCGGGAGATGCGGGGTTACCAATCCGCCAATCAAAGTCGTATCCAATAATGATCCGTGCTGCCATCACATCCCTCTTCCTCGACCCTTCCCCACAGACATAGAAGAGGGCAGAATGTCTGCCATGGTATCATACCAGGTGGCCTCTGCGTCAGGCGGGTTTCCTGCTTTCCGAGCTTCTGTCTCTTTATGGTGGATCTGGGCCCTAAAGTGGGCAAAGGTTCGAGGAACTACGAAATCAGGTGCAAACTTCATGGAGCCATTATTGACTTGACTAAGTATCTATGTGAAGGTCACTGGGAGAGTGCCACTCAGAACTGCGACGGTGCCTCTCAAAGCAATAAAAGAACTGCTCAGAGGAATGACGATATCAACGAGATCACACAGAAGGCCCCCATCCCGCCGCAGGACAGCTCTGTTGACCTGAGCTGTAGTTGATCGTGGTGCTGGGGCAGCTTCCGCTTAGGCAGCAATAATTATATACATATGGAAGACACTAGACAAAGAATACTACATTACTTTACTGAACAACATAGTTTCACTCTTGTTGATATCAGTATCTCTTTAGATTATGCACAAAAATTTCATAAACTAATGAAATACAGGTCTGATTATATGTCGATCCTTTTGTATAAATAAGTAACACTAAAGTAAATAAATAAACCTTTTCATGGACTATCACCCAAATAATTTATGTTTTTTAATCACTTTAATCACACATAAATCTTTCAAAACTCCTTGCATTCCTCATATTTCAATATGCTGTACCCTCTCCTAATCTTTAAACAACCATTTTCAGGTCATGTGATGCATTCATATATGGTTTTGCAAGGCTTCTAAATCATTAAATAACTTTGCTCACCATACAATGACCACAGCATGGTTAAACAATTTTTTCAAAAAATGTTTGCCAGTTTTGTAAAACCTTTTGAACTATTCTTAGGTCCTACAGATTCAATATTTTGTCACTTTTGGATTTTATAACAATGTTCCAATGATTAAAAAAACCTTCTAATTCAATCCATAGGCATAACATCACCAAAAATGACATGGGAATGCATCACGATTATTTCCCCTCTGGCAAGCCAACCATTACAATCGCCTGGGTCTGAAATTTCACCGAAACTTCATTTTTCCCCCGCACTGGCAGAGGCTCGGGAACCAATATCGATGCTTGATGTACCGGAATAATATCTCATAGACGGCCAGACTAGCACCTTCTTGCCCCGAATCCATCTACGCCTGAGACTGGAAGGGGTCCGCTCCCCCTCCCCCCTTTTCAATCTGCCTGGTTGATGTGGTGGAATTATCAGCTGGTCCAGACGGCCGAGCTGACCAGTGATGCCAAGGCGGAGCGACACCCTGGAAGGTGCCCGTCAATCACCCCGCGTCAGACTCTCGATGTTACCCAGAATATTTCACTTTTAACTGAAGAACCTGCTATTTTCATGCTATATAAGACCTGCTAGTATATCGCTACGCAAATATCAGTCATTATGAGAATTCCTTCTACAACATTCACGTGAATGTTAACACAAGCCCGATTGTGTGGGACTTCCTCGAAATTGTGCGACCGAGGGCTGCACATATCATGTGTATTCAGAATATTGAATACTATAGTATTATCCTAACAACATTGGTGTAATAACCACCAAACCTGCCAATTACCAGAAAATTTCCAAGACAGTTCTCAGTTAAGTATTATCACAAAACCTAACAGTTCGGCATTTATTTGAGAGATTCTACAATTTAGCATTATGCTAGCCTCTGCCTAATGAATGAAGACCCAAGAACAGTCAGTCTGGCATCATGCCAAAACCTAACTACTTTACGTTAGTTTCCTATTACGTACATGAGATGTTAATCTAAACCAGGCAAGTTAGATTCTTGTGACCCGTTAGTTTTGTGTTACTCCAATTTTCGCCAGTTAGCCCAGGATACTGTACTTCTCACGAAAGTAACATGAAGATCGTCATACATTAGAGATCATTCTCAGTGGTCACCTTAAGTTCGCTATTTATATCCTATGAAGATATGTTGGTTAATACAGAGCTACGTCAACTAACATGATGCTGCGCTAGTTAACATAAAACTGTCAGCTTACGTAAAACTAGAAGCATATTTGTTAGCCGCAAAGACTCTCTCGGTCACTATCAAAAACCTTATGTAACATGAGCTTTGAACATTAGAATTTTAACAACTTGGAGACTTTCATATTTCAGTAGCTGGTGAGCTTCAGAAAGCCTGGTCTCATCTACATCTGGAGAAAATTAAAATCCAGCAAATCGGAGAAGCGGATGAATACAAAGAATATACTGTGATTCTAGGATATCTGGAGAATCCTCACCGTAGACACATCAATAAAAAAATAAGAAAATAAAAGGTGTAATAAATTAGGTATTTCATCTTTTTGTAGTCTAGTAAAGTCGAGTAAATCTGCGAGTTCCCGGGAAGACGCTGCCAGCAGGCTTGGCAGCGCTAGAAGAGAACCTGAGCTGCCTGGATTATGGAAACACTCTGGAAAGAAATAATGATTTTTTATGAAGGGATTTGCGGATGAAGGGATCTCCAGGGTTTGCTATTCATGGTGTTTTTATCTCTGGTTGTGACGCCGGAGCGTGAGATGGTGCGACTTGGTGGTAGGAGAGGGGCTGGGTTACGAGAGGGTAGTTGTGTCACGTGGAGTGAAGGGGATGCGGACGGTTGTGTCACATGAAGGAGAGTGGTGTAATGTCACGTTGGGTGGAAGGGGAGAGGAACTGTTGAGTCGCACGAAGAAGGGAGGTGGTGTGTCATGTTGGGTGGTGAGGACGGTTTGATTGCATTACTTGCCGGATGGTAGTGAGGTGGTGATTTGTCATACGAGGTGGTATTGGATCTAGTTGGGTTGGTGATGGTGTCTGGCGAGTGTAATTTCGGATGGGTTTATGTCTGGTGAGGCGGTGTTTAAGACTGCATTGGGAGGGTGGTTGTTTAGTGTATGTCTACTCATCTCAGTGCAAACTAATCCAATCCTGCTAAGTTGTAGAGTCCTGTAACAGTTCTAAAGAAGGATTGGCCTCAAAGCTTTCTGCCACTGATATGTTGCACACAATAATTGACCAAGAACTAATTAAGAAAAAAAGTCTACATAGAATTAGTCAACCGAGTGTGTTTTGGGTATTCGATTTTGCGGATGTGTATGTTAGGCTATGAACCATCATTACTTCAATATTGACAGCAGAAGAACGGCTACCTACTATTCTGCAGCAGCGGCACTACTATGCCTAAACATGCCGTCAGTGTCCCGTTTCGCGAAATGATTGCATCCGAGCCCCTGGAGATCCCTGACAATAGCGTTGTGTTGACGCTCATATAACCGCGTCTTCGGAACGTGCTGGCGCAAGTTTGCCTGTGTCAGTACTATCAGCAGGTCGAGACACTCGTCTACAGTCTCAAGAACCTCTTGAGCCAGTTCCTACCAGACGAGGTGGTTGTTGCGGGGCTCTCCTTGCGGCTCGTATGGAAGCTGGTGGAACTGAGTGACGCCAACTTGTCAGAGCCCACAGATGGAACGGTGGGAGCTGAACTGAGTCATAGGGTGGGTGAGGAAAAGGATCTGAATGCACTGAGGAGTGTGTGAAAGGATAGTACGTTGTCCCTTGGGGCAAAGATGGATATATTTAAAGGTATATTGGTCCCGACAGTTTATATGGATGCGAATCTTGGGCACTGAATGCAAAACAACACGGGAGGGTGAATGTGTTGGAAATCAGATGCATGGGGACAAAATGTGGTGTGATCTTGTAAGGACTGAAAGTGTAAGAAAGAGGTGTGGTAGAGCTCAGTCTAATTGAGAGAACTGACCAGGGTGTGCTGAAACAGTCTGGACATTTGGAGCGTCTACCCGCAGAACTGGAGAGAGTAAGAGGTAGAAGAAAAGCAAGAAGATAGAGGCATGGAGTGGAAGAATCTTTAAGGTGCTGAGGTATGAACTGACGGGATGGAATAGATATGTAACATGTCTCGGGAGTTTAGTTTCATGTGGATGTATGTCTGGTGAAATTGAGCTTAATACTGGGTTGGGATGGTGGTTGTTTAGTGCTTGTTTTTTTTGTTTGTTTGTATGTTTGTTTGTTTTGTGTATAAGTTTTTATTAGTGTCGTAGTTGTTGGGAAGGGTATTTATAGGTATCATTGAAATGTGTATCTAGGGTAAGAGTTTTATTTCTGCTTGATAATTAGTTATAGACTGGTTTGGATGGAAGGATTCAGTGCTGTTGCAAAGAATTGAGTACCGAGCATATTGATATAAGATTACTGGAAATATTTTTGACCTGTTGTGTGAGTTGCAAGTCTGTGCTGGCTAGGCTGTTGGTGACTATTCTGAGTGCTCTGTTTTAAGTGCTTTGCAACTTTTTCATATTTGGTTTTGACAGGGTGAGTCGCGTGGCAGATGAGGCTGAATCTAGTAGGTGAGACAGATATATAT
>JAYMFT010000038.1:689705-702786 GCA_038088735.1 Panulirus argus | reverse complement strand
GGGGTGGATGAACAGCTGGGTTAACTGTGGACCGACTGCCGCAACCAGGATTCGAACCTATGCGCTCGACCCTGGGCTGCCCGTGAATGCGTCACGGTCAGGAACGCTAACCACTACACCTCTAATATTGTCCTGAAGGCAGAGGCTTGCATGGTCACCAGCCGTCATGAGGGTAGAAGCTTGCCTTGGCCCCCCTTAGTGTCGTCATGAAGTGCAACCATTTAGGCTCTTCATTAATTTGAAAATATTGTTAGTTTTCTAGTGACGATAAATGACAAAGCTATTAGTGACAGCAACTGAAAGAATAATTACGATAATGATGATCTTTATAAGTACGATAGTATATATGAATTGCAAAATCAATTATCATAGCTATTATTACTGCTTCTGCGGTTACCGTTGCTGCTGCTACTACTACTGTTAAATAAATTTGGTCACAATGATATCAATATTAATGATATTAAAAATAATGATAATAATGATACTAATAATTAGTAACGAATGATGATTGTAATAATGTTAAGCAAGAGAACCTCGACAAAACTAAGGATGTGACAGCAATAACAATAACAGTAGTGATGATTCCCACCATACGGGGATCCCGGGACTGCTGACATGACATTCATTAACACATTACAAAAGACAAGTACTTTATTAGTAATGAGAGGCACAGACCCAATATAATGGTAATGAGAGGCACATACCAATTATATTCTTAATGAGAGGCACAAACTAGTCAAGTGGTCATGAGAAGCACAGACCCGTTATATTGGTATTGAGAGGCACAGACCACTATTCAGGTTGTAATTGGTGGAGAACAACGACCAGAAACTGTAACACTCCGCGTTGTCGTCCCATTCCCAGCATGGAAATTTTACAGCTCTTCAACGTGAAAATGATGACACCCCGGACCACGATATTACGGCACCCCTCAACACGACATTTATGACACCCCTCAGCACGATAGGCATGACACCCGTCAACACGACAGTTGACACCACTCAACACGACATTATAGCACCCTTCAACACGATAGAATTGACACCCAGATACATGACAGGTATGGCACCCTGAAACACGACAGTTATGACGACACTCCTCAACTCGACAGTTGCAGTGGCTGTGGCCAGCTTATGACAATGGCCAGCGCGTGGTTGCGTCTGTGTCTATGGCTGCTGCTGAAGTGTGGCCATGGTTCGTCTTTATTCTAATTGATACTCTTATACGCAGTTTATTTTCTTTATTGTTTACAGTTGAAAGTTAGCCATTAGTCCTCATGTGTGATTTTTCTTTTTAAACTCAAACGAAGAAATATTTCTTTATTTCATTAACGTCCATCATTAGATACGATACACAATATGGAACTCTCGCCCTCTTTAATGAAGTCTTATGTTTACCTGACTTGAATCCGAATATAGGTATATACCTTAATAGAGTAGTTTCATGTTCAGCTGTCTATTATGTTGCCAGCATGACGAATGCGGATCGTGTTCAGCTGACCACTTGATTGTTTTTGTTTATGGTGACAATGCTGACAAGTATGTCTTTTGATGTGCCGCCAGAGGGCCGAGAGTGCGTCAACTGCGGCGCCACGTCCACGCCGCTGTGGCGACGCGACGGTAACGGTCACTACTTGTGCAACGCCTGCGGTCTCTACTACAAGATGAACGGCCAGAACCGACCCCTCATCAAGCCCAAGCAACGAACGGTAAGTCGAAATCAACAGAACTGTGTCTAATCTACCCAATCTTGCATTACCCTCCTTTATCATGTCTTATCCCTCTGAATCATTGGCCGCTTTTCCTATCGGACCATCGGCTCTCACCGCCATTGATTTACCTTGGCCCTCAGGAAGGGCAGGCGGCTGAAGCCAGACCCTTCTTTGGTACAAAGATTTCTGAGTACCGGAGCGGGGATGACTAAGTCAGAACTTATTCATCGTCTGCGTGCCTACGTGTGCCGCCCCTCCTGACGAACACACATCCGGCCGCCGGCAATTCACTACTGTCACTTCGCCTCATGTCATATGTCATATTTGCCCTGTATCTTATCATTACTGTTATCAGCTCTTTCCCTTTATCATGCGATCACTGTTAACAACAACACCGTCATAGCTATGCACAGTCTTCCTTCAAATAGTTATCTCTTTCCCACAGTCCGCTAATCGTCGCGAGGGAACGTCTTGCGTCAATTGCAAAACACAGACCACAACGCTCTGGCGACGCAACCAGAATGGAGAGTCTGTGTGTAACGCCTGCGGTCTGTACTTCAAGCTCCACAACGTAAGTTTCGCCTCTCATTAGTACTTAATTCTTACGTGCAGAGGATCCGTGTATCCCTTTCTCTACCAGTCATTCTTATTATTATGAAAATTGTATTTTTCTTGGTGTTTAGCAACTCGTGTTTGACAGGCGTTCACATGAGTAGGTATCTTTTGGTTTGGAGTGAGGCACCCGCTGGATACCTAGAGGAAGTGAGGTACCACCTTCTGGATACCTAGGGGAAATGAGGCACCAGCTGGATACCCAGAGGAAGTGAGTTACCTGCTAGATACCCAGGGAAAATGAGGCACCTGCTGGATACCCAGGGGAAGTGAGGCACCTGCTGGATACCCAGAGGAAGTGAGTTACCTGCTGGATACCCATGGAAAATGAGGCACCTGCTGGATACCTAGGGGAAGTGAGGCACCTGATGGATACCCAGAGTAAGTGAGATACCTGCTGGATACCCAGGGGAAGTGAGGCACCTGATGGATACCCAGGGGAAGTGAGGCACTTGCTGAACCCAGGGGAAGTGACGCACATGTTGGATACCCAGGGGAAGTGAGGCACCTGATGGATACCCAGGGGGAAGTGAGGCACCTGATGGATACCCAGGGGAAGTGAGGCACCTGTGGCAAGACAAAAAGTATCGGGCGGCGTGACGAGCCAGGGAGGTGGAGATGGCCACCTGGCGCGGAGCTGCGACACGACACCATCTTGCTTCCCACCACCACGGTGCAGACAAGTGAGTCATGTGTGCCTGCCACTCCCCCGACTCGTCTACCAACAGTCGTTAAGTTTGAGTTTCTCGCTGACAGTCTGTGCATAGTTAAGCCTTTTGTGCAATGTGGCTCACAGTTATCATCGCCCCAGCCTTACAAATTATGAGTCTTTACTACCATAAAGCACTAAGAATGGCCTACTTTCCTATGAATCTTCGACACAATAGCCTCCCGTTATTAAGACTAATATAGTTTACCGAGAGAAGCGGCACTCACTGCATAATTATTCAGAAGAAATGGAAGATATATCACCGCCTTTCAAAAACATGTTCCTTGAAAACCAGAAGCCTTCATGTAACTCCTCAAATGATAATACCCTTCCACCCTTGATGTCTCTTACCAGAAGGCTCACGTTTCTTGAACGAGGGTGAGTGTTGTATAGGACGTAATTATTCCTGAGCAATGTAAAATATAACGTCTGCCGTCAGACATCTGTCCACGGTTAGACTTACATACCTCTCGCGTCGATCGCTCGCGCCTCTCCTTACACACACACTCTTCCGTGGCTGTTTCTGACGATCTTGTGTGAGCGTACATTGTACTGCTGGTCTCGGTGAGTCTTGTTCATTTTAAATTATCCTGTGGATCTCGACTTGTTCTTAGCCCTTTCGAGTAGTTTCTCTTGGTTTCAGTAAGGTAAGGGATGTCGCTGATCGTCTTCACCTCTAAGTGTATCTATTCATGAGTATCAGCTTCAGGTTGTCTGATAGCCTTTGATCGTGTATAGCCCTCTAGATTTCTCATCACTTGGCTACGTGTGTTATCAACTCTCACGGCACTAGTGTCGCCTCAGGTCGCCCCGGTCGTCTCCAGCAGCTGTTCTCTCCGTGCGTGTCCGTGGTGTGCTGCTCCAGGATAGTCAATGTATTAGTGAGGTGTCCATATATTAGTGGTGAAACTGCTCCCGCCCGGCACGTGCCCTGTCGGACCCAAAGTTTCTCACTCCACGTTCGAGCTTTCCTCTCTTAGCTTGATTTCTGTTTCATTGTCATTAGGTTAACTGGGATAATTTTACCCAGAATCATTATATTCTCTCACGGCTGTCAGACTTATCTCTCACAACTGGTTCGGATGTCTTGCCCTCGACCATTTCACTTTTTCATTATTTTCCTCCCCTTTCTGAGACAGACCGCAAAACATTGGCGTCAGCGTTTCCCCTTTCTCCTAATGTGCCTTCGTTTCCCCTTCTCAAACCCTCTTTCTCCAGTAATTATCATGGCCAAAACCCCTCATTTTGGGCCTCGGGTTACCGGCAGGAGTCACGGGTTTGAATGAACCTGGAAATGTAGAAACGTTATTGTTTTTTTTTGTTGTTTTTTGTTTTTTCTTTGTGACTTCCACTCCTTAGTAAGGTTGGGTGAAAATGACAACTTTTTGTCATAAACAAAAGTATTATCTTTTCCCGTTTTATGTTGTGGATGAAATATGTCAGGAATTATGGTCAGTTGTTATCATACGTAGCAGACGAAAAGAACGTCCGAAAAGTGACGGAACAAAATGCGAGACTAACTTCAAAGGGGAAACTAAAATGCCGAAAAAAATCGGGGTGGGCGACGGGCAGGCTAACAGAAGTTGTGGCGCCCGGTCTGAAACTCGATATTACTGCTGCTTGTCTTGCTGCTCTCACTGCTGGGGTTGGGACTCTTTAAATTCAATCACTTAAGAAAAATCAACCTATTGTCCACCTCTGACTGGAAATGGATCCATGTAGGTATTCACATAATGTTTTTCGAGCTTTGAATATCTGTCATTGAGCCTTGTATGAGTCTAAACTTCACTTCTGTCAAAACATCAGTTAACATCAGGTTTTCATCCTATGCCTTCCATTCTCTTACCTCATTGTTTACCTTTTTGTCTCATCTCCCCCAACACTTTGGGTTGATTCTTACAGCAATAAGTGTAAAGGTCTTCGTTGAAAATGACTCAGAACAATATTGTTGGGTATAGTCGTGGCGAGCCATTCACTACCTCTTGTTTACAGCCAAGGTTTCTGGTGGCCCGGGACCCCCGCTTCAACCCTGATAACTCAGCTGTCTTAATCTCGAAGCATTACTATGACACTGGTCTAAGACGTCAACACTTGTTCAGGACATGTAGTGTTACACAAGGAGGGAGACCTTGGGCCAATGCCACTATGATTGTATGTCTTTATTGGTATAAATTTCTGTCTGTCCCGCGACAGCGGCACGCGATACTTCTTTCTGACCCCGCAGTATATCCAAGGTCGACCAAGTGGTCGCAGCGGCGCCAGAAACACCCAGTGTTTACTTTCTGCTTATGTGCTCATGTCATATCGTCTGATTCGTCTAGGGTGATTGATGCCTTATTCCATGTTTTTGGATCTGAATTCTAATTCTTATTCTTGTTGAGAATATTCTTAACAGCTTTCTTCTTTGTGCTAGTTTACAGTTGCTTTGTGCAGACAACTATTATCCTCGTTTCATTCAGTAACATTTCTTCCCGGGTGACACATCTGGTAAAGGCTGCATCCGTAGGCATGCCACACCCCTCAAGGTGATTTTGTTCAGGAAGAACTAGGTTGTTAAGACTTTCGCACCTGCAGTGTTACCAGAGGCATGAAGTGCGGCGCCCGATGGGAAAATACATCCAGTTATGCTTCTTTAGTAGTATGATACCGAACCGGAGTTTTTTTTACGTAACTTGACATTGCTACACTTTACAACACAGACTATCAGCGAATTTAGTTAATCCCTCAAAGCATGATGTATGGCAAGGGTTGTAAAGTGTAGCAGGGAAGTGGTGTGGCATCACTGGGGAACGTACCTCCCCGTCATGCTTCTGGTAAGTCTGGCGACGCTCGCACCGCCCTGGCGCCACGCTCTTGCCTCCTCATCCATGCTCACGGCAAAGGCTTAGGCTCCGTCGTATTTATTTTTCTTTCCTTGCTTTATGACCATATATTGTACTTACATGAAAACTACATACAAGCGAAGAATCTGTTAATTTACTTTAGTAGTAGCATGAATCGAGTTTTACTGGATATTTGCTGGTCAAATGATTAGCGTTGTGGTAGGCTATTGAAATGGGACAATCCATCTCTCTTTGACGTCGGCTCTTTTGAAGTCGAAGAGGGTTTGCGTCTTGACTTTTATATTTGTACCTTGCTTAAATGTTTATTTCCTGTCTTGTTCGGATGCCGAGCAGGTTGTAAGTCCACGAGGCCTGATTACGAAGTGGCCCTAAAAAGAAAGAAAAATACCATAAGGAAACCTCCAATACCGGGAATCAACGGACAGGGTGGGGCCGCGTTTTTTATGCCATTTCTTTCCCCTTCTGAGGTGAAGTAGGGAAGCAAATAGTCATGCCATTTCTTTCCCCTTCTGAGGTGAAGTAGGGAAGCAAATAGTCAGAGTTTGTCGAAGAGTTTAGCGGCGGCGATGGCTGGCGAGGCTTATTCGCTCACAGAGGGACGCATTATGCACGGATGATCTGATATCCCCTTCCTTCTTACCTTTTTGTACGGCTTTCTGTCAGCCTGTTTTCTGATATGGCGCTCCTTTGCGCACTTGAAATGGCGCACGAAATTCCTGCGAAAAAACTGCAGTGGCTCACGGTTTGTCTCTTTTCCATTGAGTCCGCCCAGAGGACAAGTAAAAAGCCCAGTAATAAAGTTTTTTCTTCTTAACTCCTAGTTTTAGAAAAAATGCCCCACATGTTGCATCGTCAGCAATTTATTTACCGTCAGACTATAAAGGTGTTTATATGAAATAATATGTATAATGAAGTAATTATCGCCACGTCTCAGCTGTGAAAGAACACAGAAATATAATCAACCTAACATAGTATCATGTCATAGACCAGCACCCTGTGCGTGCTCCTTTCCCGCCAGTCCTCCCGCAACCTTTCCCACCTTCCTGCCCTCTCGCTCTCTAGCAAACCTGCTGAACAGGTTACTGTAATTTCTCACCAACAAGATTCATATTAGTCACGTCTCTCACACTGGCGTCCCTCTCTTATCTTTTCTCTTTATCGAGGCATCTCCCACCTGCATTCTTCGCTGGCCTTTCAGCCTCCACTCCTAATTAGCCACAAGACTGATCAAAGAAAATGAGGAAGAAGCAGGATGCGTTCTAATGTACTTGACGCCTGCTCACGCGGTATTTTGATTTTTATTTTCAGTGAATTATATTACATGTAAGTCGTATTGCTTTTCTTCTTCGTAACAGAAACAGCCAATGATTCCTGATATTGCAGAGCAAACCTGGTTTTAAAGTTGTTATATTACTCGTCAGCGTGGCATGAACGTTGTTAACTTACAAAATTCTGATTTTTTTTTTCAAGAATTTATTACAATTGATGTATTTGCATAACCTTTTTTTTAGAGGTAGGGGGGGCAATATGTTTCATCTTGTGACGAGAATATTCTGATTTGAGTTCTAAGGGTATCGACATTATGCTCTATACATTTAATTACAAATGTAGTTTTAGCGATTGTATATTTTTTCTTCATAGTTTCTAAGGGTATCGACATTATGCTCTATACATTTAATTACAAATGTAGTTTTAGCGATTGTATATTTTCCTTCATAGTATACGAGTGTTTAGTATTGCCTCCGTTTGTACTAACGTTGGATAAATTGTTGGAGACAATTATATACTTTGCATCAAGGAAGAATTTTCTTAAGAATCAACAGGTGTACATCGTTTAAAAAATTTTAATATAGTTTCCATTTTGGTGGTAAGGCACGAATGGCTTCCGAAACCCCCGTTCTAGGCAGCAGTGGGATGATTGTTGGCCTCACTATAAAGTAATCCCGAAGTCGTCGCCTTAAAGCCATATGTCTGGCTTATAGCAAACCCTGCAACCATCTTCTCTACATCATTAGAGTCACCAGCTATCTTTTAAGCGTTTTATCCTACTGGAAGTATATCCTCTTACATTACATCGTGAAGTTAAAAGTTACCTACTAGATGATTTTCCTCGACCTTGTAATCATCCCAATGAACCAACTTTTCTCGTGGGTCGCTCCCTTCAAGCAATCTTTCAGCAGATGACTATTTCGGGGTCATCCACAAGTGTTTCAATCCTACACCTGTGGTTGGCCCACTTGACCCCTTTCCATAAGAATCCTCATCATACCCTGTCACATACCCTATCACCTCATGGTCCTTCCACTCCTAGCAAAGTTAACCTCTCCCTCTCTCCTCCGCCCACCTTAACCCGGCTGGAGATTAGCGGCGGAATAACCACTCATTCTGACTCGGTTCTGGCCAACAAAGAAGGCTCAGCGGCCTGGAAGCGAGCCGAGCGGACACGGGAATGGTGGATGACAAAACTAGGGTGTGGTGGGTCGTAAAGCTGACAGACAGACGTAGACAGGTCAATACAATGCCCGTCCAGCGCCTCACGCCCTCACAATACCGACCCTCCGCCCAGTAAGCCTCCAACTCAATGTCCGTGTGGCTACTGGGCTAATTAACGTACCTGTTCGATTTACCTCAGACAGTACTGAGAGGTCTAGCCCTGACTCTCTCTCTCTCTCTCTCTCTCTCTCTCTCTCTCTCTCTCTCTCTCTTTGCTTGAGGAACAGTACCTAGTCTATGTTACTGCAACATTTCTGAAAGGTGATAAGAAATGTGCAACAATGTATTATCCAGTTAGTCTGCCAACGCGGCAGTACAAGGGAAGAGATAGAAAGTGTCATTCGACAAAGATTTACATAATTTTACAAGCAGAAAATATATTAATAGTCTGCATGGTTTTCTTAGCAAGTGATCTTCCGTACCAATTTATTGATGTCATATGGACAGACTTCAAGAACTCTGATGAAGTCCTGCACGAAAAAGTAATATGCATCCGTCTTATTTGTATCGAAATATACAGGCTGATAAAGGACTGGATTATTGACAGAAGACATCGAATAACATTGAATGGGAAAACTTAATTCCTAAAAGTAACCTGGTTTGATGTGAGGCTCATTTTTTTTTCTTTTATTTGCGCAATATTTTGTAAATTCTTTGAGATACATAAATATCATACGAGAAGATATTCGAGAATTGATGCAGAAGTATCCGAAATTGTCAACCTGGTGTAGTAAGTGGCAACCGAAATTCAATTTTAACTAATCTAATTAACTCTCTCTCTCTCTCTCTCTCTCTCTCTCTCTCTCTCTCTCTCTCTCAGGTACTCAGAGGTAGGCGCTCCTCTCAGCCGCACAAGCACCTCCTATGCACGACCGGCAGTCCATCCATGACATCTTCTTTCGTCCTGCGGTCATCTCGACGTGAGAAATGACACGCTGCTTTTATGTGGGTAGATTAGAGTTTGAGGTCTGTGGGTGGGACACGGGCGTAGCCAAGTGTGGTGGACGGGGCACAGGTAGCTGCTCAGGTGCGTGTGGGCGTGGAAGCGGGTGGGATCCTATCGGGGGGTCATACGAGCCACAATAGGTCCTCCCCAGGGGGGAGCCGCGACCCCGCTGTAGGGGGTCCACCTCAACACACACCACCACAATACTCTCAAATGATGCCCACTTCTACCTGACGCCTGTATGGTCACCCAATGGGGTTGAAGGCCCGGTGTTATGGGCCTTGTTGCGGCCGGTAGTAAGGACGTTATTAGCGTGGGCATGGATGCCGGCTGGAAGTTAATCTTGACATAAGATGAGGGGGAGGGGCCTCTGGCAAGGGGACAAGTAGGCGCCCCGTGGCCGCTAACCTGACACTGATGGAGAATCCTGCCTTGACCCCCAGCCTGCTGCCCGCCCACGCCCATGGCTCCACGAATTCTGCACAGGGACCTCACGCAACGCTCACAACTCGTATATAATTCCAGCATAATCTTATAAGTCTTGGGCACATTATTTCACTAAATTTAGTAATATGGTTGAGACAGGGAGGTGAGGCTTCCAGCTGGAGGGGTGTAGCCGTAATGCGGGCACATGGCTGGGTTTCATTTAGTTTTAGAACATTGTATGTGGTGGAACAAATAGCCTGCTTCTGCCAAATGATGCTTTCCTTGACTGCAACTGATATACTTCACTTTAACAGCCCATTCTGTGTTTCCATCAGGTTGCTCGCCCGCTGTCCATGAAGAAGGAAGGCATCCAGACCCGCAACCGCAAGCTGAGTTCCAAGTCCAAGAAGAAGAAAGGGATGCTGGGCTTCCCGGATATGTTGAAGCCGCTGGACAAGGGCGGCTTCACGGGCTTCGGTACTGGGGGATCCGGGTTCGGCTCCATGTCGCACTACATGTACGGCGGGCAGATGCACGGCTCCTCCATGGCGGGCGGCTTCATGTCTGCGCCGCCCATGCACGGCATGTCAGCCATGTCAGGCAGCCTGGGCAGCCTGGGGCTGTCCTCAGCTGCTGCCGCTTCTGCCGCTTCCCTTGGCCTCAGCTCAGGCTTCTGTACTGTGGCCGCGTGAGAGCTCTCCCAGGACTGTGAGCCTTAGGGAGAGAACTTCAGCTGCTGAGCCTCTCCCCAAGGGAGATGATATCAGCTGCTGACCCTTACATTCCATGGGAGGACATCAGCTGCTGAGCCTTGCACCCCAGGGGAGAGGACTTCGGTTGCTGAGCTTCGCAACTTCATGACCACGCCCACGACGGGTATCATGGGCGTTATGCCCACACAGTGTACAAAGGAGCACCAGCTGTAACTGTAGCAGTAACGGCTGCACCGGTTCGAGGATGTGTATCATACACCAATAGCACCAAAATATATGGAAGAAGCAGCAATAGCTGTGATGATGGCGAGTTAGCCGAGTGTACAGTGTATATAGTGTATCATAGATCACATAGAGACTATTTAATGCATGACCATTGTCTTGTCCTAATGTTAGTTTCAGCCTCATACTGGTTAATGGAATTATGTGATACAAATAAATAACCTTTTGAAAGTTGATTATATTATTACCCCCACATCCTCAGAACTGCTACCAACACGCCCACATCGCTAAGGCTGCCGCCAAACACGCCCACATATCCAAGGGTTGCCGCTAGCACCCCCACATCCCAAAGTTGCCACCGGCACGTCCACATCCCCAGGGATGCCGTCAGATCGCCCACATCCCTAGGGTTGCAACTGACATGTCCATAACCCAGGGCTGCCACCGGCACGCCCGCATCCCCAAAACCGCTACCAGCACGTCCAGATTCCTAGCTGCCACCAACACACTCACCCCCTGGATTGCCATCGGCACACCCACACCCAAAGGGCTGCCACCAGTACGCTCATATCTCCAAGGTTTCCACCAACACGCTCACATCGCCAGAACTACTACCGGCACCGGCACACCCACATTCCTAGTGCTGCCACCAGCACGCCCACATCCCCAGGGCTGCCACCAGTAAGCCTACATCCTCAGGGCTGCCACCATAAAGATTACATCCCAGGGCTGCTGGCAACACTCCCACATCCCCTGGGTTGATACCAGCACGCCCATATCTCCAGAGCTGCCGCCAGCACACCCACAACCCCAACATCCTCAGGAGAGAGACAGACAGACAGAGAGATACTAGAAAGGGTAGTGAGTAGTGGAGTAACGATGTAAAATAACTAGTGAAAGAGAAAAGAGAGGTATACAGGCGGTACTTACAAGAAAGGAGTTCAGATGATTGGGAGATGTTTAAGATAAAGCGTCAAGAGATGTTGCAGGGACTGAAAAAGGCAAACGAGATATAGGGTGAGCGAGCATCAGTAAGATTTAGGGGGAATGAGATTTTGGGGGGTTAAACGTGTACGGAAAACAAGAGAACAAATGGGAATATAAGTGAAGGGGCAGATAGGGAAGTGGTAACAGGTAATGATGAAGTGAGGAGGATATGGTGTGAATATTTCGGTCTGTTGTAGGTGGTTGATGACTGGATGGCAGATGTAGGGTGTTTGGCTTGGGGTGGTAAGCGAAGTGGGGAAGTCATAGAGAGTGGTTTGGTGAAGAGAAGAGGTGGTGTAAGCCTTCTGTAATATGAAATGTGGCAAGGCGGCTGGAGTGGATGATGTTGTAGTTGCATTTCTTAAGAAAGGAGGTGACTGTGTTGTTGAGTAATCAGTTAGAATTCTCATTGTATATATATATCATGGTGAGGTGCCTGAAGATTGGCAGAATGCATGTTTAGTGCCACTATATAAAGGCAAGGTATAAGTTTGTTCAGTGTACCTAGTAAGTTGTAGGGAAGAATGGTGATTGAGAGAGTGAAGGCTTCTACAGAGCATCAGAGTGGAGAGGAGCAGTGTAGTTTCAGAAGTGGTAAATGATGTAAGATCAGGTGTTTGCTTTAGATAATGTGTGTAATAAATACTTAAAGAAACAGAGGGATTTGTATTCGGCATTTACGGACCTGGAGAATGCATATGACAGGTTTGATAGAGATTCCTTGTGGAAAGTATTAACACTATATGGTGTAGGAAGAAAGCTGTTGGCAGCAGTGAGAAGTTTTTAGCAAGGGTGTAAGGCATGTGTACGAGTAGGTAGAGAGGAGAGAGAATGGTTCTGAGTGAAGGTTGGTCGCGGCATGTAAATATGGCTATCAAGTTTGGCTATTGATGGGTTCGTAATGGAGGTAAATACAAGAGTCTTGGAGAAAGGGGC
Source organism: Panulirus argus (assembly GCA_038088735.1). Taxonomy (NCBI): domain Eukaryota; kingdom Metazoa; phylum Arthropoda; class Malacostraca; order Decapoda; family Palinuridae; genus Panulirus; species Panulirus argus. Next base: position 690,188 of record JAYMFT010000038.1, on the reverse strand, counting down.
GAGTATGCAGTCTGTTGGGGGCGAGGCCTGGAAAATTAGTCACCTTTTGTTTGCTTATGACACAGCACTGTTGGTAGATTCGAGTGAGAAACTGTAAAAGTTGGTGACTGAGTTTCGAAGAGTGTGTGAAGAGAAGACGTTAGGAATAAATGTGAATAAAAAGCAAGTTTTCGCACGGTGGAGGGACAAGTTAGTTGGGGTGTTAGTTTGAAGGGAGAAAGAATGGAGGAAGTTAATTGTTTTAGTTACATGGGAGTGGACATGGCGCAAATGGAACAATGGAAGCAGAAGCCAGTCATGAAGTGGGTGGGGGGGCAAGGGTTTTGTGAGCAGTAAGGAATGTGGGGAATGAGAGGTCGTTATAAGAGAGGGCAAAGATAGGTATGTTTGGATATATATATATATATTTTTTTTTTTTTTTTATTTATTTATTTGTTATACTTGATCGCTGTTTCCCGCGTCAGCGAGGTAGCGCCAGGAAAC
>JAYMFT010000038.1:652898-684493 GCA_038088735.1 Panulirus argus | reverse complement strand
CCTAATGCGTATCCTACCCTTCCCTAATGCGTATCCTAGCCTTCCCTGATGGGTATCCTTGCCTTCCCTAATGGGTATCCTAACCTTCCCTAATGGGTATCCTAGCCTCCGCTAATGGGTATCCTAGCCTTCCCTAATGGGTATCTTAGCCTTCCCTAATGGGTATCCTAGCCTTCCCTGATGGGTATCCTTGCCTTCCTAATGTGTATCCTAGCCTTCCCTAATGGGTATCCTAGCCTTCCTAATAAGTATACTGACTTTTCTACTGTGTATCCTTGCCTTCCTAATGGGTATCCTAACTTTTTCTAATGGGTATCCTAGTATTCCCTAATGGGTATCTTAGCCTTTCCTAATGGGTATCCTAGCCTTCCAAATGGGTATCCTAGCCTTCGCTAGTGGGTATCCTAGCCTTCCCTGATGGGCTTCAGCAACTAACTACCCAACAACACAGGAACCTCTGGGTCTCCTAACATCTGATCCGTCACGCTTTTACGCCACCGAGTGTGACCATGTCGTCACAACCACCGCCACCACCTTCCAGTAACAAACCGTGACGGAGCGTCACAGAGAGAAAGAGAGAGGGGGAAAGGTCGTCACGAGGGACCTAGGAAGACACGAGAACGGGGCGTCACACGGGGGGGGGGGACGATCGTCACGAGGGTAAGAGAAGACATAACATAACGGGACGCCGTCACACAGGGAGGGGCAAGAATGTTACCACTTTGGTAATACAGGGTAACGTGACGTCACACTGTGAGAAGAAGGTTACCACGTTATTCCCCCTCAGGAGTAACACGGGGCATAGGGTGACAGTGTAGCGAGCAGGTGGTGACAACAGGGTGGCAGGGGTGATGACAGGTGTTGGCAGGGGTTGGTGGCAGGATGGCGTGCAAGGGGTAGTGGCATTTTTTTACCGAGTTAGTGGCATAGGTTTCCTAGATCCTAGATTGGTGGCATAGGTTTGGTAGATCCTAGATTGGTGGCATAGGTTTGGTAGATCCTAGATTGGTGGCATAGGTTTCCTAGATCCTAGATTGGTGGCATAGGTTTCCTAGATCCTAGATTGGTGGCATAGGTTTCCTAGATCCTAGATTTGTGGCAATACAGCAAGGGAGAATTAAAGACCCACTGGTCACGTACGGGATTTCCTGACATCATTATCAAGTCCAACTAGTTTCTAGTAACCAGTCTAGAACCCACCACCAGTGTGACTGATAACTCCCCTTGGGCGCCTCGCATTTACCCCACCCCTTTGGCTATGCAGGGCGAAAGGGGGCCGTTAAGGGTGAGTCTGTACGGCCAATGGGGGTAGCGGGGGGAGGGGGTGGGGTTGTGAGAGGGTCGAGTTGAGGGTCTGGTATCCCCCCCCCCCTTCTCTCTTCGTGTGTCGTCTTGCCTAGCGACTGACCCCACCAAACCAACCGCCCCCTCTCAACTCTCCCCTGACCCCCTCCCCCTTCCCCTCCTCTCCCCTCCCCTCTCCCTCCCCCTCACTTGGTGTATGTGTGTGTGTGTGAGTCAGCGGAAATCTTAGTTTTTACGTGCGTTCCGTGGCGCGCGTGTGTGTGTGTGGGGAGGGGGAGGGGAGGGGATGTTAAAGTACAGGAGGGGAAGCATCCCCTTAGATGGAGGCGAAACGCAATGACAAAGGTCGAGGGGACCAAGCCAAAACACCCCCCCCCCCCACCCTCCCCCCACCCTCCCCCCACCCACCCCCCAGCCTTGGTGTCTGTCTGACCTGTGTTTGGTTTAGCTTCTGAGATAACTAAAAAAAAAAAAAACCTAAACCCGCTCTAAGCTTAATACGGTATTAAAACAACATGGCGTCCTTCACTTTTTCTCAGAAATCCATAAATACTTTCCCGCTTTGTCTTTTCTTTTTCCGTGTCTTAATTCTCTCGTATGTTTCAGTTAAGGCCCTTGGCCTTGATGTGGACTTTAGTTCGTGACCGGAGCCAGCAAAAATACCTCCCTTTCATAAAGTACCTCATTTGGAGGTAGGAGTAATACGTTTAAATAGATAGAATAATGAAAGCAGACCCCGAACATTTACGCTAACTAAAAGAAAATGCTCTCATAAACACGCCTCTATTTCCTCCCCCACCGGCGGGCTGATGCCCGGCTTGTGCTTTCTGTACATTTACGTGCAGTACATATGTAATTTCATTCACATGCATTAATGTATCGAAGGCACAATGAGTATTTCAAATAACTCTCTGTTTCCTCACGCGTCTTGAAAGGAATTTTTGTACGCCCTGAATAGGCGGAAGGCTTCGCTGTGTTTGCTGCCAACCTGAGGAGGTAAATGAATAGCTTCTGTTGCCTCCAGACGTTGATTCATGATCGTCTGGGCCCGCAGCAGCAGAAGCGAAGTCATGGAAGCCACTTGATCCAGGCCGGACCAGACTACGCCCTCCCCACCCTCCCTACCCTCCCTCCCTCCCTCCCTCCCTCCCTCCGATTTTCGATCGGTCGGCTCCTCCCCCCCCACCTCATGACCAGCGGGTGAAATGCCAGGCCCATGACTCACCCCCGCCCCATGATCCATGACTCGCCCGGATAGCTTAGCTCGCTATAGCGGCCTGGAAGGCGTCCCGTCGGGTCTGGGCAGGAGCAGTTCACGCACACACACACACACACACACACACACACACACACACACACAGATACACACACACCATAAGAGGTCATTTTATATGTTCTGTGCTTCCTTAATGACCCCCCTTTGTGTGTGACCCCCTCCCCCTCCGCCCCCCCCATTCCACCCCTTTTCCAAGGGCCCCTCTTCTGTCCCCACGCCCTTTGAGGAGGAGAAGCACCACATTTCCCCCCACCCCACCCCCCCCACTCCCACCCACCCAGCACCCGTCGCCAGACGTGTGTGTGTTTGGGGGGGGGAGAAAGCATGGCACTGTGGCGCCGGAGGTGGGGGTCGGGAGTGGAAGGGAGGGGGGGGAGGCAAGTCACACCCACTTACGAGTTCCTCCTCCTCCTCCTCCTCCCTCGGCGGCACCCCACCTGTGGTGGTGATGGGTAACTCCTGGTGTCTCAGAAGAATGAGGAACATATTAGTCCCAATTGTGTCTCATCCTCTCCTCTTTGCCTTTGTTTATTGCCACTTCCTTTGCTCAGAATCTCTCTCTCTCTCTCTCTCTCTCTCTCTCTCCTGTCCCAGCTCCCTCTCCCTCCGTCTCCTGTCCCAGCTCCCTCTCACCCCGTCTCATGTCCCAGCTCCCTCTCAACCCATCTCCTGACCACATTTGCATACAAACAGAGGCATTTCCCCCTTCACCTCAGAGAACCATCTGGACACCACCCACCACCATCACCAACAGTCTGCCACATCTCCACCACCGCCCACCACCATCACCAACAGTCTCTTACTCCCTCACCACCACCATCACCAACAGTCTGCCACATATCCACCACCACCCACCACCATCACCAACAGTCTCTTACTTCCTCACCACCACCATCACCAACAGTCCCTTACTCCCTCACCACCACCCAAGCATCACCAACAATCAAGTCACATCTCCACCACAAGGTCACCAGTACACCCTCAGTATCACTGCACCGTATTTCATAGCCCAGTTCTCCCTATACAGTCTTAAGGCCAGTGTGATGTCTGATGTCTTTGTTGTCAGGTGTTGGCAAAGTTCCCTTCATGTTCAGTCTCTATAAGTTATTCATGCACGTTACTTATTTTTATCCTTTTCTCGCTCATTCAGTCGTTGTTGGTGCAGGTTTTATTCATTCCTAGATAAAAGATGAAAGTTCAAATACACATGAGAATGCAGTGTTACATATTAAATGCACACACACACACACACACACACACACACACAGGTTAGCGTCACGCATGCACGGGCCGCCTGGGGATCAAACCCGCTTAGGTTCGAGTCCTAGTCACGGTAGCGGGCCCACAGTCCACCCAGCTGTTCATCCTCCCTTAGTGGTGGGTCGATAAAATGGGTACCTGGCATAGGGAAGGGTTTGTGTGTACGTGTGTGTGTGTGTGTGTGTGCATACACTGTAGTAAAGATACGGGACATATACACAAGGTTACGAGACGACGGGGCAACACGAGTGTAAAACTATCTCCCCGTATCACGCAAATAGTAATCAAACACAAATAGTAATCAGATACATGTAGTAATCACACACAAGCAGTAATCACACGTTCCAAGTACTTATCATCGCCGGGAGTGGCCTCCTGGATATTCGGTAGGTGATCTACTGGGCTGTTTCTGGCTGTAAACCTCTCCGAACCTTCCTTATATCTCTGTATTCACTTGTGTCTGTATCTGTCTGAGTAAGTGTGTCTTTTTGTCCTGTTGAATGCGTTTGTGTGTGTGTGTGTTCGTGTGCGTGTGCCGCTGTTTCTAGAGTATTTCTGTCAACATGGGCATCTCTGTTGAGCAATAAGTGCCAGTTTCGCGGTATATAGAACGCTGCGGGCGGCCTACTGACCCAGACGAGGCAGCTCCCTCTTTAGACACATCCGTAAGTCTCTGTTCCTTTGTGTTGTGCAAACCACATTTTCCGTTTTCTTTCCGCGAAGAAAAAGAAGACCATTTTCTCTTACATTTAAGGTGTCGAGATTAAATGTCTCCTATTCCTCCCTTATCGTGGCAAGGCTGGTTTCTATCCCCTGCCACCAGTGCTCACTGGGAATTACCGGGCCAACGTTGTGAGTATTATCATATTTGTATTGATTTGTGACACAGGGGTTACGGCGGTGACGCGTCACGGGACGTGAGTTCATGCTCAGAGTCGCCCCTTTCTCCTTCTGTGTGACGGTACGTTTTCTGAGCACAACGGTACGGCCTTTAAGGACGAGGGTACGATCCTTGAGGCCAATTTATTATACCTTAAGGTAGTACCGTCGTGCTGAAGGATCGTACCGTCGTGCCCAAGTATCGTACCGTCGTGCCCAAGTATCGTACCGTCGTGCCTAAGTATCGTACCGTCCTGCTCAAATATCGCACCGTCGTGCCAAAGTATCGTACCGTCGTGCTCAAGTATCGTACCGTCCTGCTCAAACATCGTCCCGTCGTGCTCCAGGATCGTACCTTCCTTCCTAATTATCGTACCGTCGTCCCCAAGTATCGTACCTTCGTGCTCAAGTAACGTACCGCCATGCTCAAAGGTCTACCACGTGTCACCAGCATTTCATGTCCAGCCTGACGCGCTCCCTGCCCGCCAAAACTATCATCATGCGAATAATAACTATCGTTCGTGCAACGCCCGCAGCCGTAATTGCCATGCGGCACGAAGAGGCGCAGACTTATGTCCACTATTATGCGAAATTAACCAACCCGGGACACAGCCTGCCCGCCCGCCCGCTCAGCTGATCGTGAGCCCGGGGTCTTGTTTACATCTGGGGTTGCCATGGCGACGGCGACGCGCCGTAGTCCGATCTAGGTCTGTCGCATTCCTGGGCTGAACAATACATTAGCCGTTGTTGGCGGTAGAGAAAAAAAAAAGAGAGAATACCAACATTCTTGCTGTGGTGTGATGAGGTTGTAGAGAAAAAGAGAGAGAGAGAGAGAGAGAGAGAAATACTTACCCTTGTTTTTAAATAAGATACGATTAGCCATTTTCCTAAAGATACTTCTATCTTTTATGAATTTAAACGTAATTTTATCTTTCTTCTTCCATTCATAAGTATTTTTATCATTCCTCCGTTTCATTCTATCATTTATTTTCTTCTTAAATCACATAATACTTGAAGTTCACATATGGACGATAGAAAAAAAAATAACGATTATGCGCACTGAATCCCAGACGAAAGCAAGTATGTGATTGATTTCCTGTGGACAACTGAGTCCAGTCATGGGTCGCAGGGGGTAGGCAGTGGGGGTACGGGGGAGGGGGGGTACGTGGTGAGGGGGGGGAGGGTAGTGTATTTAGCAATTGGGGTGTTCCATCCTGTGCCATAAGCCTTCGTCAGCCCAACGGCCTGGGAGGAACTCGGTGTCCACAGGGCATTCCACTCGTCGCGTGTTCCTTGCCTTTCCGGGCAACGCCCCTTCGGAGATTACCACGCCCATTTCCAGCCATTTTTTTTCTTTCCTTTCGTTCTTTTGACCCCACGCCTCCCTGGGGGTTGCCTCCCTCGAAAACCCCAGTCCAATACATGAATATTATCTTAGCTTTCCCTTCACCCACGACTACCTACATTCATTCGTCCTCCTCAGAATACCTAACCAGTCTGACCACGTGAGTCGCGCCGATTTCTTCAAGTATTTTATAATTACAGTAAAACCAGAAATAACGCCATGAGGTTAAAGGGAAGGTTAGGAGATGATGTATTTAAAAAAAAAAAAAACGTGTGATCAAAAGTTGCTTCATCAGTAGTTACAGAACACTGAAATAAAACGACCACCCGATATGCTCAACGCGAAGACTGTCGATACATCTCGCTGCCAAAGAGATATATTATTGGTATCAGATATCAGTGATAAAGTCTGTTCCCTAAGTGTATTATGATTTGTACCTACCTAAACTCTCGTTTTCAGATTAGAGGCGGTAAAGCATATATCGTCACAGTCTCCTCCCTCTGCCTGGGTGACGACGAAGGACATATTGAGGTTCCGTCTGATTCGGAGTTTCTTTCACGCGACCTTTAGGGACCCCAGTGCTTGAGCGGAGGTCCCTTGAACCCTCCCCCAACGTGCTTGTGTTGAGGGTCCGTAGCCCGCCCCCCCCCCCTGCCCCCCCAGTGCTTGTATGGAGGGGGGAAGAATCCCTGCAGTCATTTTACCGTGAGCCTGCATGCAGATATCGATCAGCTGCATGCAGGGTGAGGTGTTGAGAGGCAGCCAGACTCACTCTCGCCCTCTCTCTCTCTCTCTCTCTCTCTCTCTCCACAACCGTTATCCACTGGTGTCACCCCACCCCCCTCCCACCCCCCAGTGGCGTCCCCCATGCCACTGTAATTACAAAGCCCTTCCTTCTTCAATACTGCCCCGTTAATTAGCGAACTGCCATCCTGACCTGTAATTAGCATGACGTGTGTCGTTATGTGACTTGAATTTTTTTTTTTTTTTTTTTTTTGGGGGGGGGGGGGAAACTGAGTCGCTTTTAGTCGTAGTTCAGTGGAGCGATAGGTCGTTCTTAGCTTTACTAGTATCTGGGACGGAGTTATTTCTAGTGGGTATATTTCTGGTACTCGAGTCTCTTTGTTCAGTGGGGTGCACACCCCACCGCCCCCCAACCCCTCTCCTCCCTTCCCTCCCCTTTGTCTAAGGGGGTGTAGTGGGCAGTTGTGAGGGGGAGGAAGCTGTGAATCACATGGGATCGTGTTTCAGTACCGAACCGGATATCCGGTCCACAGTCAACCCAGCTGTTCATCTTCCTCATCCTCCCCTCCCACCCCGCTAGCCTCTGAGGGGCCGATCAATAAATGGATACCTGGAGTAAATGTGTGTGTGTGTGTGTGTGTTTATCTATTTATTTGACTTTACGTATATTAGTACCTGACTCAGTTCTCTCAATCACCTTCTTTTATATGCCTTCTGTAATCATACTTCCCCAAAATCCACAATGCCCGTGTGTCGAGAGCATATCAGAACAAATTTCTTTACGTCTTTTAAGCCACTAGTAGTTTATTTCATTGATTAATAAACACATTTCTCTAAACATTCTTCTTGACTGACAACCCGACCTTCTGAAATCAACAGATCTGTTCAGGCTGTTGAAAATATGTCTGAACTTCACCTCTCTACATCCGGGTCATGCTTCCTCATCATACTGAACCACCTTTTTAGATAAATGTTTGCTTTTCGTGTCCTCTCTCTCTCTCTCTCTCTCTCTCTCCTCTCTCTCTCCCTCTCTCTCTCTCTCCATCCGCATTTATCCATTTTCTTCCTTCACTCGCTTCCTTCATCATCAGCCACTACTGACTCCCACCACTCGCGCCACCTCACTCTTAAACTCCCCCCCTCCTCCTCCTTTCTCGACAGCGTGAGTGTATCAGCGTACACATCGGGCAGGCGGGCGTGCAGATCGGCAACGCCTGCTGGGAGCTCTACTGCCTCGAGCATGGCATCCAGCCCGACGGATCCATGCCCTCCGACAAGACCATCGGCGGCGGCGACGACTCCTTCAACACCTTCTTCAGCGAGACGGGCGCGGGCAAGCACGTGCCCCGGGCGGTCTTCGTTGATCTGGAACCCACAGTTGTCGGTGAGTTGAGAGCTTATGGTAAATAAGGTCTTGAGTCTCTCTCTCTCTCTCTTTCTCGTCCTCCTCCTCCTCCTCCTCCTCTTCCTCCTCGAGACAGACAAGCTTGAGAAGCACAGCTGAATTAATCTGACTCTAGAATTAAAGCTTTGTTTAGATGTCCATTTATTAAGGAGCGCCTCCCCTCATCGCGACTAAGATCCTCGTCTTCCTCCTCCTCCTCCACCAACCTAGACCAATATCAAACTCTTCAGCTCGCCCCGTTTCCCAAGCCAAGGCATATGAGCAAACCGTTCTTTTTCTTATCAGCTTGCAAGTTACAGATCTTAAGATGGGAAGAATTTCGTGAGGATTAACCAAATCTCATTTACATATGTTGACTAATGGCTCTATTTATTTATGCTGGATATTAACAAGTAGAATGCGGGGTTTGTTATTATCAATTGCATTTGTTATTAGCGGGTTCTGTTATTATGATTTGCATTTGTTATTATTGTTATTATCTTGGGATATCGTACAAGTGAACGTGACTTGGACAAACAAAAGCCTTAAGCTGACCTTGCAGAGAGCTTATTGTGCTTCTCTCCTCCACTCTCATCCTCCTTAAGCTTTGGCCTTGACACCGGATAAGCTTCTGTAAGAATATGAATGCGTGTGTGTGTGTGTGTGTGTTTAAGCTGTTTGTCTCGGGATCTGTGTTCGTAAGGGGTAAAAACCTTTTGCTGGATTTAGATAATTTGGAGATTAAATCAGATGTACAAGATCCGAAAAGATCTTTCGTCACTGAAATTAGTTTAAATTCTCAAGGGCTTCGACAGAGGGGGCCTTGTTCACGGGACAATTGGTTTGCCTCTAAACAGACTGAATTAATTTGTTTACACCCTAGAACGCTATTGTCCACAATAAACTCTCACGTGTGTGTTTGTGTGTGTCTCTCAGATGAGGTGCGGACCGGCACGTACCGCCAGCTGTTCCACCCGGAGCAGTTGATCACGGGCAAAGAGGACGCCGCCAACAACTACGCCCGTGGACATTACACCATCGGCAAGGAGATCGTCGACTTGGTGCTAGACCGCATCAGGAAGTTGGCCGACCAGTGCACCGGCCTCCAGGGCTTCCTCATCTTCCACTCCTTCGGCGGCGGCACTGGGTCCGGCTTCACCTCGCTCCTTATGGAGCGCTTGTCCGTCGACTATGGCAAGAAGAGCAAACTAGAGTTCTCCATCTACCCCGCGCCACAGGTGATGACACCCCCCCCCCGTCCGTAGTCACTCCCTCGCTCGCCTCCCTTCCATGCCTCTTGTGTCGTTCCCATGTTTGCATTTACGTCTATTAAACCCAAGAGCAGTAGTATTTGCTATCCCTCGTTATATGTCATGTCGTAAGGTGTCCACTCAAGACTTTTCTTATGCCCTCCGTTTGGTGGTCATTATCACTGACAGGGCACAAAATGCCCCATCTAGCTTGGCATTTCCTATCGTAACAGTAGACTAGGAGACCCCCCCCTCCCCCTCCTCTCGGGTCTTGCCTGTAACGTAACCAAGTCACAAGTATCGTTGCCTCCCGCAGGTGTCGACGGCGGTGGTGGAACCTTACAACTCCATCCTGACGACGCACACGACGCTGGAACACTCGGACTGCGCCTTCATGGTAGACAACGAGGCCATCTACGACATCTGCCGGAGGAACCTGGATATCGAGCGACCCACCTACACCAACCTCAACCGCCTCATAGGCCAGATTGTCTCCTCCATCACAGCCTCCCTCAGGTACGTCCTTACAGAAACACAAACCTCAACCGTATCATCGGCCAGACCGTGTCCTCCATCACCGCCTCCCTCAGTATGACGTCGCTCTGCTTTTTATACCTGTAGCCCCTTTGACCTGCACCATCATTATTACCTTCATAATTATACGCTATATGTCAACCCAAAGTGGAGTTCGTGACCGTCCCTCTTACCCCGGCAGGTTTGACGGCGCCCTGAACGTCGACCTGACGGAGTTCCAGACCAACTTGGTGCCCTACCCACGTATCCACTTCCCACTGGCCACCTACGCGCCCGTCATCTCCGCCGAGAAGGCCTACCACGAGCAGCTCTCCGTCGCAGAGATCACAAACGCCTGCTTCGAGCCCGCTAACCAGGTGGGTGCTCTCCCTCGAACTGGACTTCGGGGCTCAATGTTTTCGTCTCTCCTCCTAGCCAACCTCTTTCAGCATAATTTCCTCCGTCTCGAATGTTTCGTTTGAAGATGCAGATACGCCTTTTGTTTAACCCCGGTAGTCTCATACTCTTGGTTCATCCCGTACAAGAATATCTCACTTGAGCCCATAAGAATGGTCCAAAAGCATAGTTGAGAAAGTATGTGGCATTTTAGAATTACCCTTAGCACCTGAAGAAGGTGTTAGAATTGTTTCGTTCTCTTGGGTGATATAGTTTTGATACTGACCCAAGCACTTGATAGACCTTAGAAAATACAGCCCAGACACCCAACCTGTGAGAAAATCTTGCGCTGACGTTTTACTTTCTTGGAACAGATGGTAAAGTGTGATCCACGCCACGGGAAGTACATGGCCTGCTGCATGCTGTACCGAGGAGATGTGGTGCCCAAGGACGTCAACGCTGCCATCGCCTCCATCAAGACCAAGCGAACGATCCAGTTCGTCGACTGGTGCCCCACAGGCTTCAAGGTAAGAGCGGAAAGTCTTGGATTAAAAAGAGACACACTTTTTTATCCTTTCTTGCAAGACGAAAACTGGATTTGCCATTCTTCCTATGGGAAGTACTTGTAATACTGTATTCTGAATTGCTTCTTCTTCTCTCTTGCCTTCCATATATAGGAGCATTGAACTGAGATTTCATAAAAGGATGTTACGAAAAATACAAATATTGGACAAAAGTGCATTTGTCTCGGGCATTAGAATCAAAGCAATGTAGTTCTTTACCCCCAGAGTGGCAAACCTGAGGGCTGCCATACCCTATTTCCTCGTAGATTTAGTCTTTGAGTGAGTTTTCATGCTAACCATCTCTAGTTCTGACCTGATGACCTTGTCTTTCCTCCGTCAGGTGGGCATCAACTACCAGCCCCCGACTGTGGTGCCTGGTGCCGACCTGGCCAAGGTCTCCCGAGCCGTCTGCATGCTCTCCAACACCACGGCCATCGCCGAGGCCTGGGCGCGCCTCGACCACAAGTTCGACCTGATGTACGCGAAGCGCGCCTTCGTCCACTGGTACGTCGGCGAGGGCATGGAGGAAGGAGAGTTCTCCGAGGCCCGGGAGGACCTGGCAGCCCTGGAGAAGGACTACGAGGAGGTGGGCGTGGACTCCACCGAAGCCGAGGACGAAGAAGGAGGCGAAGAGTATTAGAGACGATCTCCAAGAAGAAGAAGAAGAAGATGATAAAGCAGTTGTTGAGACGACTGCCGGAACCAACCGCTTTGATACCAAAGGGGGACGCAGAGGGAGTTTGATCGGCAGTGATGAAGTTCCTCGGTTTAATATTCCTCACGGTTAATTGCGACGTGGTATTAATCAACTCTGCCTTACAATCTTAAGGATGCAGATCACGCACTTGCTCAATGACGGTCTTTGGGAGAAAAACCAAACCTAACCTAACCTAACCTAACCTAACTACCCACCCAACCCCGCCCTGCGCCAAAGATTTAACTGCGTTACATAAATCTCTATGTAACAGAACACAGTAGCGTCCCGAAAACAAAGGAGTGTCTTATTTGCTCTCAGATGCTAACTGAACTCGAGCAGAGAGAAACAGAGAGCTAAAATAATGCCATGTGAAACGTATTCGTTAAAGTCGATTGATTTGATTACCTCTGCTAAGCCTCACTACTCTGTGCATCTCATCCTAGTCTTTAAAAATCCTAATTTGGGTCACATCAACAACAACAACAAAAAAATATATAAAAAAAACGCAACGCAGTTTCTAGTCACTTTTGATAGTTCCTCTAGTCAGCCAAGCAAGCCTGGGCAGCCATGGCCTATGGGGAGGAGGATTGGGGGGAGGGGGAGGGGGGCGGCACCTGGGAATAACCGTCATAGGTCCTCCGCCTCCCTCCCCTCCCCTCCCCTCCCGTCTTCCTCCCTCCTACTCCTTCCATTGCTCGAGTCCTTGCCACAATCCATACTCTTGAAATTCACGATCAGAAGGGCACGTAAACAACGAATTACCTGTAATTTTCATCCTTATTGGCTGTCCAATAAACAGTAACAGATCATAGTGTGTTTGTGTCTCCCCTTTGATTATCTTATATGGTGATTACTTAAAGAGCTTATCTTTAAAGAGCACCATAATTATCTTGTTGGATTTTCTTGCATGCTGAGTTTTCTCTGTGATGAGTAGGCAACACTGCAAAGCTTGGACCAGTATCCCTGAGAGTGCAAGCTTAAGCTGAGGTATGGTATTCCTGGTATTGTTAGATTAAGCTGATACATGTTATCCCTGAAGGTGTAAGCTTCAGCTGAAAGATTAATAAAAGGTAATATGTCTTTATTATGTAACCCCAAAATAAAGATGGCCATTGCTACAACACCAAATAAAACTCGATTATGTGAACTGGAAATAAACAACGTAATTTATGTAGTTGTTTGTATAATTGTGAAATAAGTCAGCAGCTGAGACCCATTGGGTCCACGGCTGACGTAAGTCGGGGGAAGTAGAAGACTGACGCAGGGCAGGAACCTGACGTAGGAGGCATACGACTGACGTAAGAGCAGGAACCTGACTTAAAAGAGCAGAAGGATGGACGCAGAGCAGGTATTAAGCTGCAGGAATTTAGGTAGTTGACACATCATCTTCAACCCGGCACCAGAATTCATTTTCAGGAAAATAGGAAAGAAATGTTAGACTAGCGTTCAAGAGTATGGATAAGGAAGTATTTAGCAAGTTGTCCATACCCTACAGAAGGTGAAAATTAAGATCCGCTTCTCTGATTTGTTCACCCCAATTATAAAAGTACAAAGAGCTGATAGAGAAGGTCCAGAGGAAGGTAATATATATGATACCAAAATTAAGAGCTGAGTTTACAGGGGAAAGGCTAGAGATTCTTGAATTTGTCCTCCATGAAAGAAAAAAGAGTGAGGGGTGACTTGATCACAGCCTCTTTTTCAACCAGTTTGTCGATTTAAAAAATGTACAGCTTTTTGAATGATGCAAGAACAGAAAAAGTAATGGCAATAAATTTTACTAAAAACCTGCTTAAAAGAAAGATGAAAAGAAGTACTTTTACGGTATATGAGTGCTAGATGAATGGAATAACCGAAGAGATCAAACTAAATACATACATACATATATACATACGGATACATACGAATGTTTAAAACGTTGTATGATAGAGAAATTCCAAGAGATGGGGCCCCATAAGTGTTGAACACCCTTCCCTCACAGCACAAATAGGTAATAACTGCTCCAAAACACTGATTAAGTGAAATTTACTGGATGGTTGAGTAATCACATTAAAAACAAGTAATTATCGTTATCTTATCACTTATCATAAAGAGAATGAGCATCGCGAGAAGCAACAGGGGTGAAACATCCCGAAACCGAACCAGAACGAAACATCCTGGTACGAAACGTCCGGAATACGGAACATTTCTGGAATGAACCATTTTTTCCGCCAAGGCAATCTATGTCTCATTCCATTTCTTCCTTCGAGCCACGTCATATTTCTTAGTAGAACCTCCGCCGTTTCATTTCATCATTCCTTCCATCCATGTCATATTTCTCAGGAGAACCTCCGCCGTTTCATTCCATCATTCCTTCCAGCCATGTCATATTTCTCAGGGGAACCTCCGCCATTTCATTTCATCATTCCTTCCATCCATGTCATATTTCTCAGGAGAACCTCTGCCGTTTCATTCCATCATTCCTTCCATCCATGTCATATTTCTCAGGAGAACCTCCGCCGTTTCATTTCATCATTCCTTCCATCCATGTCATATTTCTCAGTAGAACCTCCGCCGTTTCATTCCATCATTCCTTCCATCCATGTCATATTTCTCAGGAGAACCTCTGCCGTTTTATTCCATCATTCCTTCTAGCCATGTCTTATTTCTCAGAACCCCAACCCCCTCGCCTCCAGCACCTCCCCACAGGCTAGTCTTTCACTAAACTCCATCCATATCAGTCATACACCACCACAATACAAGCCTTCACTACCACAACATAGGCTCTAAAATATAGGCTGTGTTTACCGCACGAGAATTACATGCTTAAGAATCAAACTTTCCCTTCGACCGGTGTGGTTTTTACATACGCTCATAGATATGTATTCATCACATTATCCACTTCACGAACCATCACAGGGTCTCTGAGGTGTTATTTCCTTGAAAAATAAGAACGAAAGAATCTAGTCGTATGTTTCGTGTCCTCAAAATTGCAACAGTGCTAAAGAGGTTTTGTTATTAAAATTATGCAATCGAACAAGATCAACCCCATGTGTCCAGGGCTTCTGAGAAGGCGGGTACAGGGGGTATATCCTACCCGGGCCCGTGGGGGTCCAAAAGGGGGCCTGGGAAATTCCTGGGATCTCCAGAGAACCAACAGAGCGCTCCATTCCACCCTTCTCTCATCTTCCATATCCTTTTTGGCCTTACAGCTCATGGCATAAAACCGTAATGGATAAAAACAAGATGACTAATGGAGAAGGGAAGGGTAGGGCCCGAAAGAAACTTTGTACCCCATGATAAAATTCCACTCAGGGGCCCTGCTTGTATGAACCTAAAATGGCGCCCTTGCGCCGAGGTTTCGGATCCTATTGAAATTTCCCAACACGTGTAATCTCTGGAAACAACTAATTTCTAGCCAGGTTCATGGTTTCATCCGTAAAGATTAGCAGGAAGTTAATTCTAATTCTTCCAATCAAGTTGTGTCTACGAAAACAAAGATATCTCTCATTTGAGTATGTAAGTGAAGCTGATTTTGTTTTAAAGAGGAAAGAGGCTCGCTTGAGCGTACGCATCACCATGGCAACGGCCTCGGCGTCTCGCCAGTGGTCGTCACGCCTTCGAAGCAGGTGTGTGTGGTTTGTGTGTGTTGTGTCCTGTTCTTCCGTAACTACGCAAGCAATATAGTCCACATTGCTAAGATGTATTTCATTTATAAGTTGCCATGTGATGGCCTATTCCGAATTTTGATTTACAACAGAAAATGCTCCTAATCTGATTAACAACAACGTCAGTCTATTCATACACAGCGTAATGTGTAGGAAATACGATGTTCACCCTTATTATGAAATGATATAGCAGTATAGATGACTTGATACGTTCAAGTACTAAACTTAGTTAAATAAGACTGAAAAAAAAGTTTTAGATGTCACCATTTTTGGTTGCGGCCTGGAGTGGGCAGCAGGGAGGTATAAAGTTCCCACAGGGGGCCAGCTTTAAGCCCCCTATGGTTTCCCCCTTTGGCTGTGGACTCGAATAGATCTCAAACACCACTTAGCCTATGATTGCCGACAGGGGGAAGGGAAATGAAGAACGGAACGAGGAGAGAATAATCACATTGTACCACCAGCATAAAGCGTATCGGTGTGTGTGTGTGCGTGTGAACGGCACCCGAAGCCTCGATTGCCCGCTTCACCTAAGCTTCGGGGCTTCGATTCAATGTGTCGAATAGATCTGATTCATAGTGAATGGTTATAATCAAATTACATTTCCTATAAGAATTATATTTCCTTTGGCGTACCTTCAGATCAGTTGTCCTGTAAATTTTTTTTTTTCAAAAACTCGAAAAATGATTTGGCTCAAAGGTAAAATGGATTGCCGAGAGAAGAATGTTTTCATGATCTCAGCTTACGTACACGTGTGTGAATATGTATTTTTGGGATGTATGTATATGGCAAGTGCATGTGTATGTTCCTGTATATATATTTGTCTGTCTCACGCAGGAGGTGTGGTGAAGCCGCCAGCAGCAGGGATGGAGGAGGGACGAGCCAGCGCGGCAAAAGCGGTGTCGGAGAAGGACGCCTTCCTGCAGGACCAGCGGGCGCCCCCAGAGG
Organism: Panulirus argus; assembly: GCA_038088735.1. Taxonomy (NCBI): domain Eukaryota; kingdom Metazoa; phylum Arthropoda; class Malacostraca; order Decapoda; family Palinuridae; genus Panulirus; species Panulirus argus. Next base: position 668,292 of record JAYMFT010000038.1, on the reverse strand, counting down.
AGGTGGCCGCCCCTCGGCAGGTGGTCACCTTCACGGGACTCGTTCCCCACACTTACCACGACGACGTCAGACCCGGCAGCCACCCCTACAGGTGAGACGCCCCAGGACACAACTGCTGAGGGAGGGAGGAAGAATACGGGAACTTTTTTGCTCGAAGGTGCGTCTCCTGACCACACTATGGCCCCCTGGGTAGGGTTTAGCATGACCTCTAACCTGACCCCTGAGGAGTCAGGTCAAAGGATAGTGACATCATACCCAAGGATCGGCGCTCAAGGAACATCTCCCCCCCCCCCAGGCCCTACCCCGGTGCTCACTGCTGCAGTGACAATTCATCCGGCACTGCCAGGCGATACGGTGAAGGCCACACGTTCCCGCCACTCATATAGTTCAGCGTCATGACATTTAACAACAGCGCCTCTGTGGCTGCGCAGGATGACCTGACGACGTCCCACAAGGGCCTCGTAAGGTGGGGTGAGGTCGTCCTTAGCATTAATCTCGAGTCTGTCTCTCTCTCTCTCCTTCAGCGCTGTGGATGTGACTGGCCAGCGGGAAGGGCTGGTTAGGGCGGTGTCCCCGCTGCAGACGGTGGAGGAGGCGCGGGCGGGAGAGTTCACGCCCTTGCGCTGGAGGGACCACCACCTAGAACGCCACAGGAAGGCCGATGGCCTCCTCCTGCACTCGGACAGGTCAGTGGTTCCTGCATCGCCTCTCTAGTCTTCTCTCCTATGGACGAAAGGTAAACATATCCACAGAGCACCTGACGTCTTGGTAAATTTGCTGATGGTCCTCGGGAATGGACGCAGATGGCGCAGCTGTCGACACTCCGTCGAGAGATTACTTGACGAAGGTGGGACAGAAGTTCCTTTCATGATGGGTGTGAATGAAGAGTGAATGCCTCCAGAAGATTAGGAACAAATAGGAGTGTTGTGAAGCATTATTTTACCCCACAACTTGCTTTAGGCATTTCTCGAATGATGCGTCAGCCACGGCGTCGCCTTTTTGAGATGGTCTGTGTCCGCAGTCTTCGGACCGAGAGCCGGCAGACGGAGGCGTACACGGAGGAGAGGACGCACAACGCCCAGAACTCCGTCACCAGGGGACTGGACCAACGCCTCTCGTCGACGCTGGAGCTGCGATCACACCTCCAGCAGGCCATCGGCAACACCATCGACGAATTGGCGCTGCAGGACACCATGAAGACCCGCCTGCAGGTTGGTGAGGATAGTGTTACGGGTCCTCGCTGGGTGTGGGATTCCATGGTCGATATTCTCCTGTTGATTACAGTGATACACGATCTTGTGCGAAGCCTCTCATGTTCGTATAAACCTCTTGCGTCATGCAAGGGGTCAATATTGACTTCGTCTCCTTTGCACTTTTAGTTGCAAGGTAAGCTTACACTTGCTTGCCTGACCTTCGACCCTAACATCAGGTCTCATTCTGACTTTCCTTGACCTAAAGGAATGCCTTAAGTCACACCGACACTCCAGAACTAGCTTAAAAAGCACCCTTAATATCCCGAACACTTAACACATTATTCGCACGTGGTGTTATTACAGTGCATGATTTTTTGGGCGTTTAAACAAATGACATCAACACCTCACAAGGCGTTTACGATTGATCCAACATCTCAATTGCTTTCCTAATTTCTTCCACCATCTCAGATGGCATTGTCATATCAATTAATCATTGACATTGCTACTTTCCTCGCTCTCTAGCATCACCTTAGATGGAACAGGTATTGCTTGATCTCTGGTACCATCCCAGATGGGATCTATAAATTCCTTTACATCACCTAAACTCTAGCACAGCCTCAGATAGTATAGCTACCCTAACTTGAACTTTAGCACACCTTCAGATAGTACAATTACCGTGCATGACCTTTATAATAGCCTCAGGCAGTGCATACATATTGCTTGACCTCTAACAGAACCCCAGCTGGTTCTATCACCTTGTTTGACCTCTAACACAGCCCTCAGCTTGTACCGTCACTAGCACAGCCCATGGAGGCGTTGTTGCCTTGTCTGACCTCTGTCCCAGGTGGCGCTGTTCGCTTTGGAGCTGCCAGAGAGGAACAACGAGGAGTGTATACACATCAGGAGGTTCCGGCTGGGAGTGGACAGAACCCGCGACCCCGTCACCTTCGCCTTGGATAAGGTCAGTGCCTACATGACCTCATGGAACAAGGTCAGTACTAGTAAGACCTAAGAGAACAAGGTTATCGCCAGTATGTCCTCTGAGAACAAGGTCCGTTTTTGTAAGACTTTTATACGAAGATGAAGTGCAGCCATCAGCCCACTGGTGGAATTCCCTTTTAGGTCTCCTCGTCACTCGTAGAAATTCACATCGTCTTTGCTCCTATAGTCACTAGTCTCAGTTGGTCTGAGGGTCGTCACTGGTCCCTTAAAATACTTAAAGTTACCGTCAGTAATAGTAGCAGAAGTTACTAGTTTTGGGGCTGCATTCTATACAACACCAAATACTTTCTTTTCAACATTTTGTTGAATCCTAGTCATAGTCGAGCTCAGTAGTGTGAATTCAGGGGTATTTTATGCTGTTTCTGGTGTGGCCTCAAGGAAACAATGAGGTCGACTGTTGCCAGGAAATATAGTGGACGACTTTAAAGTCTCTGACCCATAGATTCATGCTCTTGTTAAGTAGATATCTTTGTCTTGACCTACCCAACTCCTTTAGAGGGAATGTCATCCTCCTGGACAGGAGTCTGAGGTGTTGCGGACGGGAAGGAACCTCCTGACGCAGACGCTGAGGGAGACGGAGGCGCAGATCGCTCGGCTGCTGGAGGTAAAGAGGCTGTTGGAACACGACTGGTCCGACAAGCAGGAGGCCTTCCAGTTGGACCACTCGGCTGCCAAGCTGGTCAATGAAACAGTCAAGGCCCAGTTTAAGGTACAGTCAGAAGGTGGTGGAAAAGGTCATCGTGAGTATTCAAGCCTTTAGAGGCTGTGATAAAGGTGTTAGAGGCTGTAGTACAGGTGTTAGTGACAGTAGTAAAGGTGTTAGAAACTGTGGTAAAGGTGATAGAAACTTCAGTAAAAGTGTTAGTAACTGTAATAAAGGTGTTAGATGCTAAAATTGTTGCTGTTCTTTAAGGCTGAGGTATTGATATGAGCTCTTGATTGAAAGGAGTCAAAGGCCAAGGCAAAGAGGATGACTGAGGTAAAGAACACAATGGTGTTGAAGATTTGATAAAAGGGGAATGTTTAATAAGAGAAGATTCTATGATCTTATGATTACTGTATTTAATGGTAATATTAAGAATATTTCAACTGTACAGCTACTAGACAAGGCTGAAGACGATGAATGTGACACAAAGGAATATAAGTCACAGGTCGAGGCAAACGTGAGGCGCAGAGTTGTAACATAACACTAATGAGGTCCTCTCTTTCCTCCCCGTCCTACCGCCCCCTCGCGTCCCGCGCTGCAGCCGGTGTCTGCCGCCCTACACGAGGGGGTCTCTGCCCCCGACACCTGGAGCCGGCGGAGCCACGACCACCTGGACGTGTGCAAGAGGGAGGTGACCTCCGGCACCCAGCTGAGGGGAGCGGCAGACCAGGTCAGTGTGGCCTCCTTCTGCTGCAGTTCCTCTCGTAAGGTGTAAATGAATGATAAATGAATAAGGAAACTTTAAATTGAATTCAGGCAGCCACTCGAGTGATACTATACAGTTGGTTAACTACAGAACTGGGGGTTCATGAAGATAATTAGTTCATTAAAGACGAAAGAGCTTAAGATGTGTGTGTATATATATGTGTGTGTTGACTATGGAAGGGATGACTAGAGAACTAGAGATCTCTCAGACGATACTAAAAGAATGAGTTGTGATAATGTGGAGCGGTAATGCTCGCTGTGTTGATCTGGAAATGTTAATGGTAGACCTTATTTTCACGTGACGATTCATTTTGAATTGTAAAGTCGAAACGTAAGGTCTTACATTAACGTGGAAGAACATGCTTCATTTTTCCACACAAGGCATGATGGTGAGGGGATGTGTATGAGTAACCTGAGAGACTGTATGTGTCTCATCGGCCCTTGAGAAGATGGGAAGTGGAGGAAGGGATGACAGAAGTCGTTGTACGCCTGGCAGTGAAGCCATACGCTGACTGTCTTCAAAAGTAGTGTCGGTTCCCTTCGTGTTTCACTTAGTCCAAGTTACTTACAAAGATTTCCATGATCTCTCTAGACTTTTACACACAGAGTGCAGTGAGAACGAGGTGTCTACCTTCAGTAGCACCAGAGAGTAGGATGAAGAACAGAAGGTGTGATGTGTGTGTGTGTGCCGCCCTTGCTTCCCCAGGCCCTGCGGGAGGTGGCGAGGGACGCCCAGGCCTCGGGGGAGGCGTCCGACGTGGCCCTCAACACCCGCATCGTCGAGCTGGAGGACGCCAAGGCCAACTTGATCGACAAGGACGGAACGGTGAGAGGGGGCGCCCCCCAAAGTCTGCCATCCGCCTGATGGAGCAGCAGCTATTGTCTTTGTATTGTTTCGTGGGTGATATTTCTCTGGTGACGAGGACCATGTCACAGTCAAGCTCACGTCTGACTGTCGGGGCCTAAAACTGTTTGATTTCACATAATTCTATATTTTCAGTTGGATAATCAAATTACATTATCTTCCAAGTCCGCAACTTAAAAAAAAAAAAAGAGATGATCACCTTTTTTTTGCTGTATTTTCTATTTTTTTCACTTTTTTTTTTCGCGTCTTCAACAGCTACGTAAGGAGATCGCGAATGAGGAGGCGAGCATCGCCTCCCTCAGGCAGGCGCTGCAGGACAAGGAGTCGCCCCTGCAGGTGGCGCAGAGCCGACACTGGACTCGCTCCTTCAGGCCCGGCGCTGACCGATGCCTCGATCACCCCCACTACAGGTATACCAGATTTGGGGAAGGGGAGGGGTTCATTCCTTCGCACCAGCTGGAGTTGGGGTTCATCCCTTCTCACCAGCTGGTGTGAGGGTTCATCCCTTCTCACCAGCTGGTGTGAGGGTTCATCCCTTCTCACCAGCTGGAGTATAGCTTCACCCCTTCTCACCAGCTGAAACTGAGTTTCATCCCATTTTACCAATAGAGGTTTATCTCTCATCACCAGTACTCATAGGTATGTCTCTTATTTTACCATTTGGGTGAAAAGGTTCATCCCTTACTATTAGGAGATGAGGGTTGAGCCCCTTATCATCACTAGATAAGGACTGGAACCCTTATCATTAGCAAGTAAGGACTGGAACCCTTATCATCTGTAGATAAGAGCTAGAACCCCTTATTTTTGGAAGGTGAGGGGGGTACAACCCGAATTTCCAATAAGTTAAGGGGTTCCATACAGTGACTCCAATCCCATTAACTACCTTTCTTATGACATACAGGTTGAAGGACGAGTTGGATGAGCTGCCCCAGAGCATCGAATCGCTACGGGAGCGCCTAAGGGCCAGCGAAGACACCCTAGAGGACCTCCACCGCCTCCACGAAGACTTCGCCAAGGACATCCTCAACAGGGAGCACACCCTCAGCCTGGAGCGACGATGCGTCACCGTCAGGAGCGTCCAGCAGACGCAGGAGAAGCTGCAGGGACTGTGAGCGTGTGGCTCCTGGTACTGGGCTGGGTGCTGGGACTATGATTATGACTGTCAAGTGCTAGGACTGTGGCCACGACTGTGCTGGGACTGTGACTACATGTTCTGACCATAAGAGATATATTTCTATGGGTACGGAAATGATTATCTCTTTATACCTAGTAATATGGAGAAAATATACAAGAACACTCGAGGGCCTGTTGCCCATGGCGAGGTCAACCGCAAATTTTTAAACTAAAATTGTCTATGTTAAAAGAGAGCAGCAAGAAGGTTTTCTATGAAGTGCTTAACATTCGTTTTCTTTGTACGATGGCCATTTTGATATTTAGGTATTAATATACGAGATTTTGATCTTAGGAATTTTTTAGTGTAATGATAAAGTATGTTTGGTATTCTTAGAGAACAGAATACCATTGTTCATTATACACGAAAAGACTAATAAAACTGAACAATTTTCATGTTTGTTTCACACATGTGTACCTGGGGTATCGGGAGGGCAGAGATTCCAGCATTTATTTTTTTACCCTTTCTTTTATATGGACTAGACCTGAGCAACGTGAACTAGATACGTAATATAGAATGACTACAGGGGCAGACTGATAGATGTATGGATGAATTTAGAGAAGGATTTTGAAGAAGGATGGATAAATATATGGACGGATTCATGATTAGATAGGCATAAATGGATGGATTCATAAAAATGGTTTTTGCTAGACATGCTGGTAGGTAGATGAACTGTCTGCATGAGTCTTTATTTCCTTCACATGAGATGGTTGTGTCTAGTGCACGTTTTTGCCTGGGCTATGTCAATTGCTATATGTTTTGCACTGCACAAACTCAGTCGTTTATGGAAGAAAAATCCACTCCTCTCTCTCTCTCTATCACTCTCTCTCTTTCTCTGATTTACTAAATCATCTTGGATTTTAAACGTCAGGTCTCTAGGAGGAACCATATTTTAAACCTTAGGTCTATAGGTATAGATGGATTTAGGAACAAGTCTTTAACCAGGGCCTAAAAAGTCTTTAGGAAAAGCCAGATTTAAGTCCAGATCTTTAGGAACGAGGGGATTCATCCCTTCTCACTAGATGGATTCATTAGCCAGTCAGATTATAAGTCCAAGGTCTTTAGGTAGAGCCGGATTCATTCAATGTCCTTGATCTTATAAACAGAACAGGTTTAGAAAGGCCCAGATCTCTCAGCAAGGTTGGAAATCTAAGCCCCAGGTCTTTAGGCACAAGCCGGATTTTTAAGCACCAAGTGGCAAGATTTTAAGCTCCACGTCCTCGTGCAGAGAGACGGACTTTTGAGTAATCAAGCCTCACGTCTTTGAGACAAAGCTCCGTGCACGAGAATGCAGGTATAAATGAGACATATTTGCAAGAGGTTCCCCGGTAAAATACATTTTCTTTGATGCAATGGACAGTATGACCGAGGTTTAACCGCCCAAACAACCACGTTGGTTTGTATTTGTTGTTTTACGTCTGCGGGACAGCTGTAAGTATTTTACCCTAGTTCTCATTCAGGGTAAGAAAGACTGGGTCTATTGGTCCAGATATATTTATTCCATACTCCCCTGGAGGTAATGAATCCCCTACAGTTTTTATGGTAATTAGGTTAATTCGCCTCTTAAGTCGCTCAAGTGTGAACACTGATATTTTGGCACAATTTGACAGAGGGAAATTTGGATTACTTAAGATTACTTTTTAAGCTTATTTTATCATATGAATAACGTTAAGTTTGTAAAAGTCTTAAAATATAGTTAACACGTGATTAGAATGGTGAGATTCACAAGATCTCGTTCGTGGTGCTATTTTAAGGTTAATTTACAAGTGGCTTCCTTTTTTACAATCAAAATTTGCCATTACACTGACATTTTTTGTTCAGGGAAAGGCGATTAATGTCGTGACTGGAGTGGAGTGGATCTAAAATGTGTCTAAAGTAAGGCTTGACGACCAGGAAGTCTTCACTAACTTACTGGAATAATTACGTCGTTTAAGTGTGCCATCTTATTATTAAATCTTTTTGAAGAATAACTTCACAGGGCCATTGATTGTATTTTACAAGTGATTATTTTTTTAAGAAAATGATTAATTATTATTCGATAGCAAATTAAATTGATAGTAGGGAGGGCTATGAAGCTTATGGAAATTGTGAGGTCTAATGAGGCAACAGGGTTAAGGTGTACTCTATAATCAACATAATTCTTTGAATTAAGCTTAGCATAAAGTGCAGCTTTACACAGTTACTTTGTTTCTCCTATAATATGTATGCCAGTAGCTGTTTTACTTGTTATAGAACCCTCACGTCATACTCCCTTTCAATTTCTGTACTTGGGAAAAGCTGTGGATACGAATATCCTTCTGAGTCACAGTATTCTTGGTAGGTTTACCTATTAGTGTCAGCTTTCACCTCCACAATATTTACCCCCCTTCCAAAAAAAGAAGATGTAAATTGATTACATCAGATCTTACAAGTCTTTCCAACTTTAGTGTTGCTGAAACATTAGGCAACTTTTACGCGAGCAAGTGAAGGTTTGTAAGAATGTTGCCCATTCATCATATTGCTAAATTTCCGGGTTATTCAACATTCATTAAATCTTTGCCAGCATGATTTAAAAGTTTTCTGTCAACAGTTTTAGGTATTTTTTGAGGACTTATACATCATGATAAATAGAGTTGTATGAATGTATTTTATGATTTCATTGAAATGATATTATTTTATGTCTTTCTTGCAGGGCACTTCAGATCAACCAATCATGCCGTTAACACCAATACTAAAGAAACAGCCTCTTTTCATGTCCCCAACCTCCCATAAACGAGTACTTTTCAACACACATGAAAATATACGATCATTAATTCTGAAATATTATGAAACGAATGACCTTTCATATTTTAGCCGAGTGCTAGAAGTTTTGTCAGCATCTGGGCCGCAGTCTGAACAGTTATATTGGCTCTCACAGATGACTGAATGTGTTTCACTGTTGGATAGAAGAACAGATAAACTAGTCTTGGAGTTCTTGGTAAGTTTTTCATTTGTATGCACTTTGATATCTCAGTTCTAGTAATCTTGGGGCTGAGAATTTGTCAGGTTATGGAATTAGCCAGATTAAGAACATAGTCCTGATGTTATTAAAGGGATCAGGTAGCAAATTGAATAGATTATACTAGTAACTTAAGTTGTGAAGTTTATTTTGCCTTACTCTAAGTTTATTAAGTTGTAGATAACCTGCAACTTTAGATATTTATTGTACAGTACTAGTAGAAAATACATATTTTCAATTCCAAAGAGTACTGTACATTAGAGAAAGGTAGTATCAGGTGATTACGCAGAAGTGGGAAGTGTTAAAGTGGCATCTGATTCATTTAATGTTGAGGTTGAATAAACTTGACTATCATCCTACAGCAGTGAGGTTAATGCCTCAGGAGAGGCAGGAGGCATGTCTGTATTTCATCCATCACAAGAGCTGATCTGGATGTGCTTGGAGGACTGTTGAAATTTCTAGGCCCTTTTATGTAAGCAGCAGTTGCCAGTGATATGAATATATATAAAAAAATGGTAAAAATCTAGCTTGCAGCAGTGAATACAGCACCCATGTAAGCAAGATCTGGTGACAGATTTAAACCCAGGGCATTCAGACATTCATTTTGTCATGTGCTTATATGAATTTAAAATGTTAGAGAAAGGTTGATACTATTTTCATTTGTACCACAAATTATGCTTTTGATGTTTGGCCATCTATCATTAAAGCTGCTTACAGTGGAGAATATATAAAAAACCCACAGAATAAGGTTACAGTGAACATGTATCAAAGAGAGTAATGTTTTAAAGCCATGAAAGGAAAATTCATATCCTTTTTAATCTCCAATCTCCTGTGTTACCGGCCAGAAAGATTTATGCCATTTCACCCCTAATTTTCCCATTTTCGCCCACTTTCTATGTTTTTTTTTTTTTTCCCCAAGTTATGATGTCCATAAATAAATTCTGATGAGCATTATGATGTTTTATCTTGACAGAAAATACCGTGGTATAAGTCTAGAGAACTTGCAGCAGCTGCTGATAACTTCATCATCAGTTTAGTCACAGCTCACAATTACTATGCCCACCACGTCCTGACGCAGTTGTTTACATTCTTAATACCAGGTAGGCCTTGTTTGCCATTGCATAAATATTCAAGCCATAAGTTATAGTGTGTATGGAGATGTTGGTCTTACTTGATGGATCAATTTCTGGTGCAAAGTGAAGGTAATTTTGAAAATTGAATAATTTTCATTTCAACTACCAGGTATTGGTTGAGGATGTGTGTAAGTGATGTCAGAGGCTGGTCTACTATATGAAAACTGGGAGTGAATTTAATTATGATGGATAGATAGTTAGATACATGATTATTGTCTCTTGCTAGTTTATGGCTTACTATTTCTAGGTTGTCACATATAAAATTTTACCTAGTGTTTCAGCTGCTGCCTTTGATCTGCTGATCCAGTGCTTCGTACATCACATCTCCATTTCGTAAAAAGAAAATTGAAGACTGCAGGCCATATTGTTCTTGTTCCAGGTTTACTTAAACTTTTCAGTAACTTCTGTTAAAATTCCATTGAATTCTTCATAGGCAATTTGTAGGTTGCTTTGTTTACTTATTCATGGTAGGGATGTTCACTACTGTTAGTTCATACTTCTTATGACTTATTTTCAGTAAATACTTTTTTAAATTGCACTTCTTTCTTTTCCTTTTTCTTTCATACATAATCACTACTTCCCACATGAGCAAAGTAGCATCCAGAACATCATTCAGTCTTATAGGACAAATTCTTTGCTTGGCTCCTTCCTCTGTTCCTTCTTTTGGAGAGTTAGACAGGAGGGGAGGATTTCCAACCCCCTTGCCCCCCCTCTTCAAATGTACAGTATGCATCAAAACCACACAGCCTTGCATAATATTGATTTTCTCCACTCTGAATGCATCGTAATTCTCTCTGCTTTACTTTGAACTTTATTAGTGAGCCATATTTTTGACATATTGATAAGGATTATATTATTTTTAGTATATTTATTAAAATAGTTGATATTTACTTGGAGTCCTAAGTTACTAATTTTTGTGCATTCACATCTAATGCCTTCCAAGGTTTTATCTCAGTTTTTTATGACTGTCATTTGTACATTATGTTCTTGAAGCTGCATAGTTTCTCATGTGTTGTTTTTTTAGTTCCTTGCCTTTTCCATTAGAAATTGGTTTAGATTTACAGTTCTATTCATATATTTTCTGAAGGTTATGATCTTTGGTGTAATTTGCTGCATTGTTTGCTATTCTCAATTTTTTTTAATCTTTGCTGTGATGTCTTTTGTTTTCATGTTTTCTTTTGTGGATATTTCCAATTTGTATGTGGGTCCACCTCTGTCTCCATTTTTGTTTTTAATTTTTTCCACAAGAATACCAGTGAGTATATACAAAGATATTTTACAAAAAAGGGCAGAGAGAAAGTCAGTCTATGTTCTTTTAAATACCTTTGACAAGATTTTCCTGTGAATCAGGACAAGTACACAGAACACATAGATTTACACAAAGAGAATTGTAAAAGTGATAGCAGCAGCGAGGGAGATGAAATTAAGCCATGCAGATGGAGGGAAGATGATGAAAATTAATTTAGAAAGCTATAGATAGAGGGACAAAGAGAGTGGAGAGAGGGGATTATGTAGCTGCAAATGCATAGGTAGTAATATACATGTAATAAAATCTTCTTTACTCTTCATTACATCCTAATCAGATGTTGACGGGAATAATGAGAACCTTGTGGAAGAAGCAGGGCTGTTGAGTGAGGAGGAGAATTCTTTCTGCCAAAGGGTCTTACTGTCAATTGTTTCCATCCATAATCATATACCCATGTAAGTTTCATAGTATCATGTCTTTGCATTATATCCTGTACCATAGTCATAGTCTTTGTTCATTTCATTTTAAGAGAGTGATTTTCTCAGGAAGGAATATTACAGTAATCCCTTGATTTGATGCATCCCGATAAAACGGATTTCAGATTTAATAGACCAGACAAATAATAATACATTAATGAATAATAATTTGAAAAATCAAAAAAATAAAAATCTCAAATGCTGCACCTTACTCGTTTCTTATCACACTTGTTTTGGTAGTGTGCAGTATACTCACTTTGTATTGGTCTCAGTCTGCCTCAAGCTATTGTGCGGTCAGGTTGTATACAGAGAATTATGACTTTATTAATTAAATAATTTTACAATCTTTACAATTCAAAATCATCAAGTGATAGAGGAATTAAACCAAAGAACATGAATTGTATATTGTATTACTGTATAATGTATATTGTATCAAAAATTGGTTACATTCAATTTAATGGACTTTTGGCATAAATGGACACCCACCTATTAGTGTCATGTGGTAGAAGAGAAAGTTGGGATTTTTCTCAGGGTTATGTCATTAGTGCATGCTTAGTAAACCTATTTTATAAGGTGGTGTATATATGTAATGAAGGGTTAAGAGAGATGTGTGGTAATAAAAAGAGTGTGGTTGAGAGAGCAGAAGAGGGTTTGTTGAAATGGTTTGGAGATATGGAACGAATGAGTGAGGAAAGGTTGACAAAGAGGATATATGTGTCAGAGGTGGAGGGAACAAGGGGAAGCAGGAGACCAAATTGGAGGCAGAAGGATGGAATGAAAAAGATTTTGAGTGACTGGGGCCTGAACATGCAGGAGGGTAAAAGGCGTGCACGGAATAGAGTGAATTGGAACGGTGGTATAATAAGGTCGACGTGCTGTCAATGGACTGAACCAGGGCATGTGAAATTTCTGGTTTAAACCATGGAAAGGTGTGTGGGGCTTGGATGATTATAAGGAGCTGTGGTTTCTGTGCATTACACATGACAGCTAGAAATTGAGTGTGAACAGATGTGGCCTTTTTTCATCTGTTTCTTGGCACTACCTCGCTGATGTGGGAAATGGCGATCAAGTATAATAATAATAATAATAATAATAATAATAATAATAATTATGATAATAATAATGACAATAATACAGGTTGAATATCCCTTATCCAAAATGCCTAAACCAAAAGTGTTTTGGATTTTGGAATATTTGCATATACATAGAGATATCTTGGGGATGGGACCCAAGTCTAAACATAAAATCCATTTATGTATCATATACACCTTATACACATAGCCTGAAGGTAATTTATACAATATTTTTGATAATTTTGCATATGAAACAAAGTTTGTGTAACACTGAACCATCAGAAATCTAATGTGTCACAACCTCAGCCACCCATGTGGATAATCTGTGGTTGTTTGGCATCACCTTCATTCCTGACTTAATTTATATGCTACTGATAAGCAATAATTATCTTACATTTATTCTCACATAAGTACTTAACAGTAAAAAGTATGAAATACCATTAATACAATGAAAAAATAACATATTATGTGTGGCATTTTCCACTTGTAACATCATGTCACAGCTCAAATAGTTTGATTTTGGATTTTCAGATTAGGGATGCTCAACCTGTATTCCCCCCCCCCTCCCAAACATATCCGCCGTTTCCCGCATTAGCGAGGTAGCGTTAAGAACATAGGATTGAGCCTTAGAGGAAAAAAACTCACTTGGCCCCATTCTCTGTTCCTTCTTTTGGAAAAGTGAAAACAGGAGGGGAGGATTTCCAGCCCCCCACTCCCACCCCTTTTAGTTGCCTTTTACAACACACAGGGAATACGTGGAAAGTATTCTTTCTCCCTTATCCCCTATATATAAAAAGTGTGTGTGTGTGTTTTGTGTCATTTTTTTTCAATGCACTGAGGATGGTACAGATAATGATTCCTCTCAGAAATGTTACATGAGTTGTTGAAATGTAAATATGAATGTTTATATACTCCACTGCCACCCAACATATGTTTCCACATAGTGAATAAGTAATTTGCCCCTTTTGTGTGTTAGTTATGATTACAATGTTTGTTAAAGCAGTATGAGAGTGTTGCATCCCTATAGCTTTGGAGAGAAATCTATGGACTATTCTTTGATGTATTTAATGTAAAATCTCATTAATTTCATGCAAATATCTGTATATGTGTTATCCTTAATATTGGAAAATCTTCTTGTAGATACTTTATTACCATAGGGAGTAATGAATAGGATTATTTTTGTATGAAATTCTTTGATCTATCTTCACTATATTTGTCATGATTCTTTTCAACAGTTAACATTTCCAATTTTTACAGGAGCCGAGATAACTTGCTGGTGATAGCAAGGAAGTGTATGCCATATTATAGACGACATGTACATCAGCATGCTGTTTACGCTTATAACTTATTGCACTTAGCCAGCCATCTTCCTCATCTGAGAATGCCTCTTCTTGAGATTGTCATCACCAAGTAAGTACATACTACGTTTATCAAACATTCATGCTTCTTCAGTTTCTTGTCATTGTTAAGAAGCCATATAACTGGTTGACCTGCTCCTTTTCCATAATTTCTTGTTCTTGTTATTGGTTGAAAAGTCATTGTTTTTGTAAGATAGTATAGTCAGAGAATGGGATAATCATGAAAGAATTAATGTAAAATTTTGTTTATACCGCCGTTACGAGAGTGTAAGTACATGAGGTTATGCTTCAGGTGGAAAGTCACTGAGATTGTGTTGTCACTTAATAAAAGGCCTGCAATTTCATCCAGGAATTTCTTTCTCTGAAGGAGTACATCATTTCCATGCTATAGATTGTAGAGCAGCCCTGAAGATGCAGAGGCCACATAAAAGAAGGCTGAAGTCAATCAGTTTGATAATTAAAGAGCTATGGCATTACCTCAAAGATAATAAAGTTCACAGTTAGTCACAGATTCCTCAGCTAAGGCTTCATTTTAGCACCATTTTCTCTCTGTTGCTGACCTCATGTTTTGATGGTAAGTTTGGCAGTGTCAGTTTTATGCTGACAGTAATGAAGTGCAAAACGATCCATCTTAAGGAACAAAAAAAAGGGCTTCTTTGCACCCATCCAGTAACTAGGTGTCATGTACAATGTGATATATTCCACATACGTGAATGTCCTTAAGTCAGGTTTTGTATTTTTCAGTCTCTATTTCCAAGTTTATTCAGAGAATAGTTAGAAAGAGCAACTATAGAATTGCTGTTGGTTGGAGGATTTCTCACAACTGGGCAAAGCAGCATTGACATCCATGACAACAAGAAATAGGATTACTTGTTTAAGAAATATGGAGTAATGATAATTAAAGATGGTGATGGATAAAGTGAAGTTGTGAGTAGAGTAATGCAAGGGAAAAAGAATTAGAAGGAAATGAGAAATTTAAAGAAGCTTAGGTGACAGAAGCCATGGCCTGACTCTGATGTAGGGATGCACTGCATTCTATCAATCAGTGTTCACATGTCTAGACTGGTCAGAAATCAGAGCATTATTATTATTTTTTTTTTCATACATATTCACCATTTCCTGCGTAAGCGAGGTAGCGTTAAGAACAGAGGACTGAGCCTTAGAGGGAAAATCCTCACTTGGCCCCCTTCTCTGTTCCTTTTGTGGATAAGTAAAAACAGAAGGGGAGGATTTCCAGCCCCTGCTCCCTCCCCATTTAGTTGCTTTTTATGACACTAATTATTATTATTATTATTTCCTTACCATACATATTCGCTTTTTCCCGCGTTAGCGAGGTAGCATTAAGAACAGAGGACTGAACCTTAGAGGGAAAATCCTCAGTTGGCCCCTTCTCTGTTCCTTTTTTGGAAAAACAGAAACTGGAGGGGAGGATTTCCAGCCCCCCACTCCCTCCCCTTTTAGTCGCCTTTTACGACACGCAGGGAATACG
>JAYMFT010000038.1:633883-649033 GCA_038088735.1 Panulirus argus | reverse complement strand
TATTGCAAGATGACAGAGTGGTGTAAGTAATCTAGTAAAAGCACATAACCACAAGGAAAATGAAACACAACAAGTCCCTAAGTGCAGTTTCATGTAATGATCACATCATCAGGGGAGATACAAGATTGAGATAGAAGATGTAGATCAGTCAGTTGATATATATGGAAGAGACGTAGCTAAGATGCCAGAGGTAAACCAATTGGTTTACCAATGGCGTATTTGCGATAGTGGATTTCGAATTAAACGGACAAATAATAATACAGTACATCAACAAATAATAATAATAAAAAAATATTAAATGATGCACCATGTGCATTTCATATTGCACTTGTTTTTGGTAGTGTGGGGTAGACTTACTTTGTTTCGATCTCGGGCTGCCTCAAAAATGCATAGAGTTTTTCTGTAATTTCAAAAGTGTGACAATATCTAACAAATAATTTTGCAATCCTTACAATTCAAAATTTCATCAAGAGATTGTAATAGGTGCAATGAAAGCAGTAAGTCTGTCCTCAATTTATTACAAAGAAGTATTCTTTCACAGGAGAGGGGTGGCATCATCTCTTAGTTTGACTTCTACCTCCAACTGCCCAGTGAGTGTTCCCATGCTGTCAGGTGCCTGCAGCCCATCATACCACACTCTAAACTGTACACCCCCTCACGAGATTTTGGTAACTAATTGTGACATATTGTTACAAAAAGAAAGAAAAAAAGAAAAAGAAAAAGAAATTAAAATTTGACAAGGCATAAGGCAAATATACACACAAATCACTGCTAAGCAACAATACACTTCCATCACATGCGAGCAGAACAAAAATGACATAAATTAGTGAGTTCACTTTTCACAGGAGCCACCAAAAACGTACATAATCTTGCAAGCGTGCGGGGTGGTGTCTCACATGGTGAGTATCCTTTAACAGGAGAGGGGTGGCACCACCTCTATCTCTATTTCAGACTTCTGCCCCCAACTGCCTGGTGAGCATTCCCACACTGCCAGGTGCCCGCTGCCCAATTATCATACCACACACTAAATGCTACAATGATAGAGAAGTTAAAAGAAAGCTTGTGAACTTAGATGTGGCAGAGAAATAGGTTACATTCAATTTAATGGCCTTTCAGCATCAGTGAACAACCCTTTCCCTATTAGTCTGTTAATTTGAGGCTATACTGTATTGTAATTACACTTATAACAACCGAACTCCTGAACTCCTCAAATGATGTGGCAGAAGCCCTTGTTGTCAAGGTTGAGAAACCAAACCTAATCACTGCAATAATCTATATATCACCAGATACAAAGCGTCAAGAATTTGTAGGGCATAAAAGGAACAAAGAATCATGTCTTGACCCCCTCGAAAACCAAGCCCCGAAAATACTTGTCTTAGGAGTCTTTAATCTACCAGACATAAAACGGAGACGGGTAGGAAATAACACTGTAGCGGGAAATGCTGACACTGAAACAGCTCGGATGAACAGATGCGAAAGAAAGTTATTCAGACTGTGAAAAGTTCTCCTTTCGAGGGGAAAAAAAAAAAAAAAAAAAAAGGTGACATTCTGGACTTAATCTTTACAAATAATGTGGACCTTATATGTAATATTACCATTTCAAACACCCTATGCTTTGATCATAACCTAGATGAATTAAAAATAAACTTTGATAGTAAACGGCTAAGTCAGAAAACATCTAAAAATGGAGAAGTTTTCAGTAATTTTGATTTTAATGGTAAATGGATCAAATGAGAGGATGAGATCAATGAGATATCTAAAACAAAATGGGGAAACCCTGCTGAGTACCAGAACAGAGAAGGATTGTGTAAATGAAATGACCACTTTGGCACTCCAAACATACAACTAGAAGAAGGAAGCACAAAAGGTCTAAGTTAGAATGAGAAAGACAAGCATTTTACATGAGGCAAAAATGAAGCCATGTCTCAGCATGTAAATGAGAGAAACCTTATCAAGTGGATTATCAGATGAAGGCCATAAACTAAAAATGTCATATGAATCTCAAGAAAAAGAAGAAGAAAAACCACAAAATAAGAAATAACCCAGAATTCTTTTACTCAAACACAAAATGCAAGTACAAGACCACAAACTCCACTGACCTACTTAATACAGAAAAAGGTGCTTTTACAGACGACTGCTACAAGTTAAGTGAGATTCTTAAAAGGTACTATGAACTGCTATTCAAGAGACAAAAACCAAATCAAAGATAAATGATCTAGACAAATGATCTAACAGGATCTTTCTTAAACAATAATCCCCCAAGTGTGTACATAGCAGGTATTACCACCCCAAGATTTCAAGAGCGCCATTGACAGAATGCCTTGCATTAAGTCCCAGGCCCAGACTCCTGGAACTCTTTCTTCATAAAGAAATGCAAAACACCTCTAGCATGTGCATTAAATATCCTGCAGAGAAAAGGTATACATTTTGGCATCATCCCCAAGAGTCTGAGACTGACCCACATCACCCCACTACACAAAGGTAGAGGCAACACCGTCCAAAAACTATCATCCGATAGCATTAACATTCCACATCATTACAATCTTTGAAAGAGTCTTAACAGGCAAACTAACAGCTTTTATGGTTGTAAACAATCTACATAACTCAGGACAACATGATTTCAGGGCAGGAAGATCTTGCCTCTCTCAGCTGCTTGACTACAATGATAGGACTGTTGAAGCTCTGCAAAACAAAATGCTGACATGATTTACACAAATTTTACATTAGTATTTGACAAATATGACCATGGTGTGACAGCACATGAAATGCAATATATGAAATGGGAATAAGCAGAAACACTGGGAGATGGATATATATCTTTTCAACTAATGGATCAGAACACACAGCAATAGAAAAACAATCTCCAGTGCCTCCAGAGTAAAAAGCTCAGAACTCTAAGGAATTGTACTTGCACCCCCCTCTGTTTCCCCCTAACACCCGACTCTTACGGAAACATGAGAAACATTTTCATATCATTCTTTGCAGATGATAAAGGAGTAAGTATGATAATCACATCAATAAAAGATGCAGAAATGCTACAGAGACATAAATAAAGTCTATAACTGGGCAACCGAGAATGTTGACCTCTTCAATGGAGTCATGTTTCAACTCCTCAAGAACGGTAAAATTGAAAAAAGAAAAACAACACAAAAAACCAGACTGATACTGATGCTATCATAAAACAAATGAACAATGTGAAAAACATCGGAGTAATAATGTCTAATGACTGAACTTCAGTGAACACAACAAAACAAAGGTTGTATCATGCAGAAAGATGGTGGACTTTTGAGATAAGGCAAAAAAAAACCAATGGTGATATTATTCAAGGCATTGATTCTTTCAGAAATTGAACATTGTTGCATTGTAACATCATCCTAATAGGGGGTTAAATTGCAGAACTAAAAAATGTTTGCAGCCCATATTAATGTGGTAAAGGAACTAATTTACTGGGAATGGCTGAAAGGTTTGGATTGCTAACGGGAGAGGTATATCATTAACTATAACTGGAAAACCCTAGAAGGTAACTTATCCAACTTACATCTGGAAATAACATCCTACCAGTATGACAGGCATGGAAAACTTTGTAAAATACCAAATGTGTGAAATCCATAGGTAAGATATGGAGAGAAAAAAAAAAAAAAAAAAAAAAAAAAATTAAGCATCCAGGACCCAAGACTTTTTAACAACTTGCTAGCTACCATCAAAAACAGCTTGGAATGTAGTGAAGTTCAAGGGTACACTGAACAAGTACCTACAGAGTGTACCAGACCAGCCAGGCTGTGGAGGCTATGTGGGCCTAAGGGATATAGCTTATGACATCTTGGTCGAACAATGACCCAAACAAACAGCTCAGGCCTAGCCTGGGCTGTGGAGTGGAAAATCCCAAACAACTTCACCAGGTATTCATCTTCTTGTTCTTACTTATGATATGGAAAACTTTGCATTTATTGCAAGCATAATTCCTTTTCAACCCATGAGCCCAGCCCATCAGTCTTAGCCCCATTAACAGTATCATTAATACATATGAGAAAGAGAACCTATTCCAAGACTGTGGCACACTAATTGTTATGCCTATCTTTTCTGAGGCCTGACCATTAATCACTGCTTGCTGTTAATGGCCAGTCAACCAATTTTCTAACCATCAAAATACAACCCCATCTATATCAAGTGACTCAACTTTGCTGATAACCTTTGATGTTGAACTTTATTGAATGCTTCTTAAATATATAAACAGATGACAATAACTGTTTTACTTTCATCATAAAAGAAATCAAACAGATTTGTCAGACATAAATGATTTTGCTAAAAACCATGCTGAGAATTGTTTATTAAGTAGTTTAAAATTTTGTCCTGGACGATGGTTTCCATACAGTTTTCTACTAAAGACATTAGGCCAATTGGATGATAATTTGTAGTTTATGAAAACTTACTATTTACCAAATTGGCTGATAATAAGCAAGGGCAGTGTAGGCATGGTGATGGGCATTGCAGGTGAAGGTAAGAAGGGGCAAGTCCCTAGACAAGGTGCACAACCATCCATCATTGTCACTAGTGAGTTACATTTGCCTCTAGGCAGTTCTTGTGACTCACTTTTTAAGGTCACCATCTATGGCCAACCAGCAGAGCCTACAATGCACATGGAATTCAAGTGAGGAAAACAAAAAAACATGAATAGATTGATGACATCAGCACACTGTTACATACATGTACACTGACACCAACAGCACCATTATGTAAGTATTGCTCAACACCAATTGCACCATTACCTATGAGTAGACTGACATCATATCACCATGAGGGTTAAAAATAATCCTTTTCACCTTAACTAAATTTTTGCTTAGTTTCTTGTAATGGTTTCTGTTCACTGTCAACATCATTAAACTGGTTTAGAAACTCAAACTGTAAGCATGTCATCCTTTACTCTTCTCTCTGCCTTGACTGACACATTTATTGCTTCTAACCTGTACCTCTGTTCTCATACTTCTGGTACCATCTATATTATTTCCTCTGGACCTTCTCTATAAATTCTTTGCTTTTCTAATCCTTAAAGAACCACATTCATAGTTGTGTGACTTTCCCTGTGGGAGCTGTACACATATTTGTACAGGTTGCCTCTTCTTGCCCTCAATTAAACTAGAATGCATGCTTTACTGGTATGCAGATGTGCCTTAGGTCAAAAAAAAAAAAAAAAAAAAAAAAAAAAAATCCTGATTTCAGTTTCCCATATAACACAATATGGTAATATGTCTTGCCCTGTGGGGGACTATATCCATACTTATAAGGGTCACCTTTTCCTGTAGTTCTTTAAATTTGTTAATGCTCTTAATCAGTATGTATACATGATACGTGCCACATGAAACTACAATCAACACTGGGAAAGAATCCTAAATCTCAGTTACCCATACCACATTGGGGGAAGGTTCAGCCCTGGTGTGTGCCCCACACCAAGTAGTGGCTAGTGAGCAATAGCCTTTGCAACAATAATTATGTTGACAATGATTCTATGGATGTTGAACCATTGGCACTTGGAAGTTTTCTGTTTATTAGTAAACCACAGGTGGTGACAGCAGAGAGACGACGATGTATGTCAGCAAAAGTCAACAAATATGTAATACAGTGTGATTTACAAATCTGAAACACTCCTCTATGAAAAAAATCAATATGGCAACGCACAACTAATCCTCACAAGTAATTCTCCCAAGTGCATAATAAATCATAATTTTTTTTTTCACAATATAACTATATTATCCATAAGTAGAGACAAACCCTAAATATAAACATTATGCTGTACTTTCCTCTAATTTCTATCTTTGCTGTCTCTTAATTTTCCAAAATTTATATATAAGTTTTCAAAGTTCTTAGATTTTCATATCCAGACAACAGTAGTCCGATTATCTATTTTCTTACTATATTTGTACCATTGTTTCGCTTAATAAGTGTGATTTTCATAGGTGCTCTAAATATCTTCAAAGTAGATTATTTTACATTAACGCCACATTTTCCCCAGGTACTGTACAAAACGGCAGTATCACCTCATTCAACTTTGCACAATAATGTATAATGGTCTAAATTATGCTCTGAAGGTGGCTAAAGAATCCAGAACTTTTACCAAAAAAGGTATTCAAAACCATGATCCTCCAAAACCACCTAGTATCATAACCCATTAATGGGAATTTCTTCAAAATCCATGATTTATTTCTGTGGTGTCTCTTACCCAGTACTTAACCGAAAAATTATAGACAACTGTCGATGACCATGGGATGCCAAAAGAAAATGAAAAACAGTTCGACCCCAGTCTGGCAGTCACTCTTAGGGAGCCTTCAGAATAATGAATTTAATTACTTCAACCCGTGACCCTTAAATAAAACTAGTTCTACAACTTACTTGATCTAAGTAGTAATTTCATTCGATCTTCCCACATCATTTAACTTAAGGCAGTCGAAATTTAATACTACCTAACCTGACTCCAGTCCTCTAGGATTCCAGGTCATGGTATCATGATTCTTACGTTTATTAAATAAAACGCTGGACAAGACCCTCAGCTTGTACACTTATCATCCACATAATCAAGATACTTCTTGGTCTTTCTTTATCATTCACCATGAAAAATACAGAAAGAAATGACGACTGCCAATTGTTGTGACGTTTTATATCAATTTCATAACACGAAGTTGATCTGACGGGACCTTGCACTGTGCCCAGGAAAACATTAATGTTGCCAAGGTAGTAACTGATGCCCTAATTAATGATGAATGTGGGTTATCTATCAATAAAGATAAGAGTAATATAATCATACTCAATATGAAAGATTAATCAGAATTTATTAATGATATAAAGATAATTAAGTACCTCGATGTTACAATAAATCACACTAAAAACATAATATGGAAGTAGAAAAGGCTATGCAAAATTCCAAAGAAATAACGAAGTAGACGTATCCTGTCATTGCACAAAGTTGTAATAAATTCCTAACAGGTCATTACTAGTCATATGGCTCACATATTATGAACTTTACAACAGCTAATTTACAGAGAGAAGAAATACAGTATATAAACAAATGTTAGGACCACCAAAATATGAACAAAAGGCCTTATGTATGAGGAGTAGCAGTGCTCAGCCATGGAATAAAGAATTATAGGACATGACATATTCGTCGTATACACTGAACGAAAATGGGAATGCACCAATCAGAAGAATATGACAAGAAATGGGAGCTGAAAGAAAATATAAATAGGTAAAAGCGACAGAAAACTACCATCAGAAAACAGAAAGATAATATAATAAGCTACATAAAAGACGAAAATTAAGAAGCATAAACAAGATTAAAGAATGGGACACAAAATATGGGAGATATATAATAAAAACTGTAAATCTCAGATCCACCTACTCCTATCCTAAGATCTCTTTTAAAATAAAAAAATGTATGACAGTACAGTGCCACTATAGGAAGCCTTTTTTCAAGTATCATGCAGATTGTGCACAATATTTGAAACTGTAAACTGCATACAAAATGTGTTATATAACGTATTATATATTAAATCAATTATCAAACATACGAGAACAGCGTGAATTACCAGTACATTGTTCATATTATATCTACAGTGCTCATTTCACATCAACAGCAAAGCTTTTTTCATACCTGCTATTTGAAGATTAGATTCAGATGAAAACTGTTGTACGCTCCTGATATCTTCTGCACTGGTTATGGAACCTGACACATCTTGGTCTGTTGAAAAAATATTCAAGATGAAATACACAATTTGGTAAATCACAAAGGAATAATTATATCCTATTTCTATAAGGGCATTACTTTTTGAAATGAAATTATAAGCTTTATAAAACAATAATGCTTACCTAAATTATCTTTTAAAACTTTATGAGTGGTGTGTAATGAGTTGCTTGGCTCTACGCAGCTAATGATCTTGGTGCAAGTAAAATTATCTGTAAATTAACACCATTATATGCATTTTACATAGCGTACATAAATATTGCACTCATATATTGCTTATGGACTTTAGTATGTTGAACATTATTGTGAAATACGGTATGCATTTTACTGAAACTAACAGCAGACCAAAAGAAACAAATACTCTTCGGGTCGGAGTATAAAATATACACATGTCCACTACAAAATCATTGCTACATATGAGTTAGAATATAAATAAATTATACGTTTGGATTACCTTATAAGTTCTGATCGGGGCAGGCATCAATCTGGTCTTCTTTTTTTATATTATTAATGTAGTTCTTTGCAGAAAAATGATGGCCGCATATGCGGAAATGGTGGGGGTCTTGTGATGTCTTGCTTGTATTAGCCAGGGAATACACTGCCTCTTTCCATCTAAGACACCTGCAGTCATAGTTACAGTGTAAATGAACGCAAATTAATGCTGGTATAGCTCATGTGTGATACTTGCACGAACAAGAAATTTGTGAATGTTCAATTACTACGTATTGTACTAAACATGATGCTTTGGGAATTCTGAACCTGTTCTTGCTAAAACCAGGTTAGGTTTCTCATTTCAATGGAAATGTCGAAAGCTACTCACCTACCTAGCCTACGCCTCTGTTTTATAAAAGACAAGATAACTTTCTGGTTATTTCATAGATATGTGAACCTTGACTGCTAATATTAGACATAAAATGACCACTCATCTTGGACATAATAATATGAGTTAAAGTTTAACTGTTATAATCGTCCTTAGTTGTAATATATAGATACACAGCAACAAACACGTACTTACTCATCTTCCCCCTTCGGAAATTTATGATTAACTAACAAAGGATGAGTTCGTTTTCGTCTTCTGCAGAGGATGCATGGATAACACCCAGCAGACATGCTGACACAAAAATGTCAACATTGAATTTTCCCGCCAAAGAATTTCCTGTAGATGATAACAGTTGGTCGAGATGGTGCTGGTGTGTGCGTGCGTTTTTTGGCTTACTTGTCACACCGCTGTTTCCCGACTCGCCTATCTTTGTTGTATAGTCTTTGCTAACGTCCTGTTGTAATCAATCACTGATGCCAGAGCTTCCAAGTTATCCATACGCTGTAGTATCAAAATCGAATAGCTAGTTGTACTGCATAAGTGTTGCATAAACATTTGATTACATAAATTTCTTTATGATTACAAGAGGAACTTTAGTAAGTTCAGTGGAATGATACTACTTGTTTTTCTTTCAATGACGCTAGCTACGTTTGGCTTATATCTGTCCTGCTAAGATTACAAGATCTGGCTAATGGTTTCTATCAAAATATACCAATGTCTACAGCCTCTAAGGACAAAAAAAAAAAAAAAAAAAACTCAGAGGGTGTGGCATATACTCATAAATAAGGTCACTCACATAAATTGCCTGCGAATGTGAATAATTATGTACGTGAACATTAAAGTGGATATTAACAAAAATAATTAAATATAAATTACATAAATTGGGCCGCACGAGTGTAAAACTCCATTCTCGCATAGTAGAAATAGGAAATTACAAATACTGTAAGTTTAATTCAGTGACACAGACATATACACATTGCTTTTATACTGTATCCGTGTGTTCTGGAAACTGTTCTCATGTTCTTTCATAAGGTTTATTTTTCGTATCGGAACTTGCACAGCAATATATGGAACAAAAATATTGATTGAACGGCTCTGAATGCTGAAAAGTAATCTCAGTGCTCTTAAACTAAGCGCAAATTTAAAATTGACCTAATCGCCTTGACTATGTGAAGGCGATGGTTACAACAGCAGAATTAAAAAAAAAATGCCAATGATTGTGCTACCCTGTATTTTCATCACGTTTTTTCTCCTATGCCATGCCCAATGTTCGTGGATTAAACAACAGCAAAAATAGCGTTTACTCTACGGCCTAACAGTGTTATGCATACACTGCTGCTAACCCTTCGGAGATATCAATCCCATGGCAGCCAATCCTTCGGAGTTATCAAACCCATGGCAGCCAACCCTTTCGAGGTATCAAACCCATGGCAACCAACCCTTCGGAGTTATCAAAACGATGGCAGCCAACCCTTCGAAGATATCAAACCCACGGCAGCCAACCCTTCCGAGTAATCAAACACATGGCAGCCAACTCTCTCGAGTTATCAAACCCACGGCAGCCAACCCCTCGGAGTTATCAAACCCATGGCAGCCAACCCTTTTGAGTTATCAAATCCATGGCAGCCAACCCTTCAGAGTTATCAAACCCTCGGCAGCCAACCATTTCGAGTTATCTAACCCAAGACAGCCAACACTTCGGTTATCAAACACATTGCACCCAACCCTTTGGAGACATCAAACCCACGGCAGCCAACCCTTTCGAGTTATCAAACCCATGGCAGCCAACCCTTTCGGAGTTATCAAACCCACGGCAGCCAATCCTTCGGATTTGTCAACCCACTTTTGCCAACCCTACCGAGTTTTCTCATAATTAATGCAAACCATTCCGAGTTGTCATTCTGCTCAACCAATCTTTCAGAGTTGTCAACCCACTGTTAAGCCACGTCCACACGGTCGAGCTGTGCCTGGCAGGCTGTGCCTGGCAGGGCAAAGTCTGCAGACTATGCCCGCGTAAGGTGTCCACACAGCTGTCTGTGGTGGTTGGAGGGCAGTCGGACGCCAGCAGTTGTTGTGAGCGAGTGGTTCATTACGGTACGATAACCATGGTGCGCGCCATACTTCGAAAGAAGATAGCACTATATTCTATCATAATTGCTGCCTGCATTAAAAAGAAAGAAAAAAAAGGACCACAGAGACGTGTCTGGTGCCGGGAGTGGTTGCAGAGACGTGAAAGAATGGGTAGTTCTGTGACAATCCTACGTGAATTGCAGGAGGAAAATGAAATTTTGTTCCGCAATTACGTGCGGATGGACATAAACAGTTTTTATACTCTTGTATTGAAAGTGGAGAGCTACATTCAGAGGCAAGAGACAAATATGAGACAAAGCATTACACCAGCAGCACGTGTAGAGGCAACTCTCAGATACCTGGCTACTGGATGTTGCTACACATCCCTTCAATACAGTACGAGGATATCCAAGCAGAGTCTGTCCATCATCATACCAGAAACCTGTGATGCTATATATGAAGCTCTGAAGGATGATTACATGAAGGTAAGCTATGTAGACAGTAATGAGATCCTACTAATGAAATTGTGAGAATTTCATGCATACATTGAGCCATAAACTATACCATACTCGTACCATGAGGTTCCACTCTCCCAAATGAGCCCTATACACAAAACACCACCTTGCGAATCACAGACATACTGTACTATTTAGGGTAATATATCACTTCATATTAAATACCTGTATTTGTTTACGAAAAGTACAACATAACGTAAACCCTGAAAATATAATACATATCCTATGTAATAATATCATATATAATGCAACTAATTATCTAGTACATATTTCACCTTTACCAAATTATCAAACAATCTTTATTTATACAACTTGCATGTACCACTTACTTACTAATTTCTTTCCTATTCGGTGCACATTTTAATCCAGTCGTACCTACTCACCTGCTCCACCCCTGACATGTTTCACCTTATTCGGTCAACTTTGTCGACGATGTTAGTTTACCGAGTTTACCCATACATATTACATCATGAATTAATTTTTCGGCATATACTTTATTGTCGCCATGCATCTGTCGTAGACCGTTTGCGACAACATTACCAAAATCTTCTTCGCAGTCGTGTGTAGATGGCAATGCATTCAGTTGTTGGAGAGCTTGTTCTATAACTTTATCTGTGTCGTCCGATACCCGAGCCTTCTTGGTGGGTCTTTTCCCAGCGGATGACACAGGAGACTGTTCGCGTATACAGGTATTGTCCGTACGACTGCAAGAAGTGGGTGCTGTCGAAGCTGTGGGAGAATCCTGTAGCTCCATGAGAAGGGGATCATTATAAATCTGTTAAATAAAAGTGAAGCATGAGTATATGTGTCACCTTGACAGTGATCTCGCTGCCTTGACCTATATAAGCACACCTGTAGTAGTAGTAGTAGTAGCAACCAATGGTAAAAATAATAGGACTTAATGACACACACACACACACACACACACACACATTCAGCTGTCGGGAGAGGAGGAGGAGGAGAAGGAGCTGTAAAAAGATAAGGTGAAGGAGGAAAGGACTCCTTCCATTTCATTGTTACTGGTATACTTGCAGGTACCTACAACCCCGGAAGAATGGATGCGTGTGGCGCAAGGATTTTTTACAAGATGGAACTTCCCCAACTGTCTAGGAGCCATAGACGGGAAACATATATCGATAAGGCCTCCACAAGACAGCGGGTCGTATTTTTTCAACTATAAGGGTACCCACAGCATCGTCTTACTTGCAGTATGTGATGCTAATCTGGAATTTATCTATGTAGACATTGGTGCAAATGGGAGAGTTTCAGATGGTGGAGTGTGGAACAACAGTGATCTCTGCCATCGTATTGCAAACAACACTGCAGGCCTACCAACGGACAAACATGTTCCGGGGAGTGACAGAATCTTGCCTTACGTATTTGTGGCAGACGATGCTTTCCAACTGCAGAGGCATATAATGAAACCCTTTCCACACCAAAACCAAACACGAGAGGAAAGAATTTTTTCTTATAGACTTTCCAGGGCTAGGCGCACTGCTGAGAATGCATTTGGCATTCTCACTAATAGGTTTAGGGTGTTTTTATCGCCAATTAGTCTATCCCCTGGGAAAATTGAAAAAGTTGTCCTTGCATGCACGGCACTGCATAACTACCTCAGACGGGATTTTGGTAGCCAATACACACCTCAGGGAGCTGTGGACTCGGAGGATTTTCGTAGGGGAACAATAATTCCTGGTGACTGGCGCGTAGCACCGCAGTTGTTGGAGTTGCAACGATGTGGTTCGGGATCTACCACTATTGGCAACAATATCCGTACCCAGTACATGAACTACTTCAATGCAGAGGGTGCTGTGCAATGGCAGTATAGAATGGCAAATGTATAATTTTGTAGGTGCCCCTCCCCATTCCCCCAGATAACCCTCCTTCCCCGCACTCACCACCTCGGCCTCTATGCCCTGTCAGACTTTTCCCTCATCCCCTCGTTGTCCACCATCACTTTTGTTATCAACACTCCCTCTATCACATTTACATACGAATTATGTATCAGGAATTATTGTTGATGGGACTATTGTTCATACTGTGATTTTGTACCTTATGATAAAAATTAATTCACAGACACTGAATACACATTAAAAGAGTGGGACTATGAAATGCTTGTTTAACGTGAACCATTGCAGTCTCCCTTAACTCAAGACACCTATTTTACATGGTAAAACTGGCTGATTTTGTAATATACCTATACAGGCTGTCTGAAAGTAATTGTTGGAATTCATTACCCTTAGTGAAGCATATGATTGAAAATTGGCTATATACAGAGAGAGAGAGAGAGAGAGAGAGAGAGAATAGTCAGTACATACGTACCTCGGAATCAGAAACATCCTCAGATACTGTTTCTGTAGTCTGGTTGCTCGCGGTGCTTGGCATATTTGACACAGCTGGCCGCACAGAATCACCATCGTTCAGGAATGACAATTTGTCAAAGCACCACAACTTGGGTGTATGAATTTCATCTGACCCAGCTCCTGATTTCTTCGATGTGCACATTAGCCTCATTTCTCGCCGATGTTGGTTTCTGAGCGAATCCAATTTCTTTTTTACATCATTAACACTCCTGCTTATTGTCTGTGCTATATCCCTTAGTGCTGCAGCACGTTTGTCTCTATTTCTGTAATCAAAACACCTTACATTCCACAGACATTCATGTGATTTATATATATCAATCAAAGTTATAGTGTCTTGTCGTGACCAATATGCACTAGTACTCGGTGTGGACATGGTGAACTAAATAACGTGGTAGTCAGTGGATCTGCCTGCACCTTACCTCGTGCGTTTGGCAGTGACGGAAGACCTCCATCCAGTGCCCTCTATTGGCGCCGAAAGCGGACAGTTTGATGGTTTGCCCGCTGAAACTGCTCGTACAAGGGCAAAGCCTTCATGCCCGACGGACACTGCTCGACCGTGTGGACGTGGCTTTAGGAAAATGAAATTTCGTGTGTGTGGCTTCCTAGAAAGAGTGGATGTTTCATTAATAACAAGCATGTTCACAGAAACAAGGATCAGTTGTCGGGGACATAAATGCCAAGAACAGCATAGTGCAGGAGGTATTAAGAAATGCAAGAAAAGAAAGGCAGGTAATGTAGGAAATTATAAAGGATTTGATGTATACTATACAAATTGCAAGAATTTAAGAAAGATGGATCATTTGAGGGCGATCATTAGGCACAGAATTCATAGATATTGTGTTTTACAAAAACTTGAAATTTGAAGACATCTGGGTAGGAGAGGAGAGGAGTTGGGGTAGCACTTTGTATTGGGGATAATATTAAAAGCTGTGACAGGACTGACAAAGTAACAAAAATTACATAATCGATTTGGGTTGAAATAGATGAAAACGAAGGGTTAGTATTAGGTTTACTACACTTGGTCCTGCGACTGAGAAGAGGCATGCAGATGTTTGTTAAGACACTGAGGCAAAACAATCACATTGGAGGTTGAGCCATCAGACAACATTGAAAATGTTAAGGCAAAAATTCAAGACAAGGAAGGTATCCCACCAGACCAACAGTGATTAATCTTTGCAGGTAAGCAGCTTGAGGATGGTCGTACACTTTCAGACTCAACATCCAGAAAGAATCTACAATACACTTGGTCCTCCGACTGAGAGGAGGCATGTAGATATTCGTGAAGACTCTGACAATCACGTTAGAGGTTGAGCCATCAGACACCATTGAAAATGTTAGGGCAAAAATTCAAGACAAGGAAGGTATCCCACCAGATCAGCAGAGGTTGATCTTAGATATTCTGAGGGGGAAATTGTTATGGGACGAAATTAGGAAGGCTTGTGATCAAAATGTATGTATTCTAGGTGACTTCAACTTTAGTGCAATTAAGTGGGAATATAATACAGAGGGATTTATGGAGACAGTCCAAGGCTGTTTTTTAACAGCACATTTCCGAGGGGACCAACGGTGATAATAATTTAGATTTGTTACTGACAAATGCAAACAACCTTATAGATGAAGTTGAGATGGAAGGACAGTTAGATAATAGTGACC